>JAJLUM010000057.1:20350-88006 GCA_030564265.1 Blastobotrys attinorum
TCCCGCTTCCGCCCACCGCATTTTTTTTTTTTTTTTTTTTTTTTTGTCTTCTGCAGTTTTAGCCCAGACGGATGGTCCCTTGCGGCCCGCAAACAATTGTACTTGGTTCTGGGTATGGATCACTTCTGGCTGAATGGTAGTTCCAAAGGTAGGTGATTTTATGAGACGTTTGGGAATAATTGCGCTGAATGATTAAACTGGCGCATTATGAGTAGAGTCAATTAGCCTTAAAGTTTTGTTCAGCCTCACAATTAAACGCTATATTTCGTTATTGGCATTTACTTGAGTCATTTTACAAACACAATACAAACAGAACAGATCCTAATACTATCAAGAAATTGCCAGCTGAACTAGTTTCCTAACTTACCCCAACTCCAAAGGTGGTAACTTACCTAATTCTGTGATTCCTCAATCCACTGCCGTTGGAGAGATGCAATGCAGGGCGAGCCCCCATCATGTAAACCATCTCGTTCTTCCTGCAGATTTTAGTGCCGTACGACTAGGCTAAATGTTTTTGAGCCCTCCAAGCCCGATACCGGGACTTCCACACCCGACTAGGTCATAACAGCCAATCTCAAGACCGAACAGTACTGGTAATGAATGGATAACCAAGTCGAAGTAGTTTTCACTTCAGGCTCCAATTGAATTGCTGCTGTAAAACTTGTCGCCGGCGACTCAGCGACTAAGTTCGACGGAATCTCAAATCAATTTTAACTTATATGGGCTCTGGAATCAGATCCCCATATATAGATAGATTAGATTAATTGCTTCTAAAAGGCGCTCTGAGTGTGCTGGCTTCTATCGAAGTGGTTACAAATCATAACGGTCTCGATTTCTCTCCCTCTTTAAAATGGGATATAGACATGAACTTGCATTAGAACTTTGAGTACCTAGCCCCATGCTCATGGTGGTTTACGTACAGTGGATCTAGTTCCGTACTCACAGAGAAAATAATACACTTCGCTGTTTACCTTTACCGGGGAAAAAATCCGTCCTCTGTCGGCGAGGAAGGCCACTTCCGGCACTACTACTAGAAAGAGAACCAGCATGAGTTTCTGATATGGAAACTACTATTCGCCTTTCATATATTGGAGTTCTGCTTTATTGGGTCTTTATTTCTGTACGCTGGTACTTTTCCATCTCACAGGTACTGTGATAGGGTTACTTTTTATCTAGTACCTCAGCCTCACCCCATACATCACCCATCACCCATCATCATGCGATGGTCTTCTCGTAGATCATTTAGTGTATTATTAAGCTATAAACTACCAAAATTTGTCCGTAAGAAGAAGGCGTTTTTGATCTTTAGTGACATACCAAGAGAAGTGAGAAATCGTCTCTGCAGAATAATTGATGCCGTGTGTACTAGAAAGGTCCATGAGCTTGCAGGTGTGAGACATTGGAACTAAGCGTTGCCATGCCAAATTCACTACCTCAGGGGACGGCGCTTAAATGGCCCCCAAACAACGATTTACACTTTTCTAGCCTCAAGGAGCACTCTTCATTTGAGCTGGTGTGGAATATAGGGTCAATGTGGTTCCTTCCGTTCAGCTCTCTAGTCGCTATTTAGAAGGCCATTTGTCAATTTTCCAATAAAATCAGCTTGATTGAACTGGTATCATGCACTGGTCAGAGTCTTTCATAAATCTCTTTGTCAAGTTGATAGCGTCAGTACCGTAGTAGAGGTAAGCGTTCCAGAAGTAGCAACATTTACGTCATAGCTTACTTCTCAAAGGGTATTGGAGCTGCAAGTCTAATCCATATTTACCTTGATGATCCTTTTGTTACTTTCACACGCCGCATGCGGCTTGGAGTGAGATTACACCCGATGAATGGACTTCCTAGGCCGTAAATTGATCTATAAACAGGAAATCCATATCTAAAATGGAAAATGGATCTTCCAAGCTGGCCTTCTGCGATATAATATAGATATTTAAAGCTTTTGTCGCTCTCTTTTGACTCCATTCTCCAAAGATATCATATATTCCCCAAAACCAAATTTAATAGCGAACATGACTAAACAACTCATAATGTTAGGCACAATCCCCAAAAAAACTCCAAGCAAAATCACAAGAAATCACACCAGGATTCATCCAAATTCGACCAATGTTACATTGGCCAGTATATGGAGGGAAGTTAATTGGCGATTATTGCCACCAATTTCTCCAAATCGACCGTATTCGAAATGTTTCAAAGTTCAACTTCTTCTTTGGATCAGCGATAAGAAAAAAAAAAATACGGGCGCAATAGTCAAAGGTCTCACGCCCATAATGATGCTGGGCTCATGCTAGTGTGGAGTTACCCCGTACATAGCGAATACTTTGATACAGCAATTAAGCTGGAAAACGTTACTCCCAGACAGTACTCAAGACTAATTATGTAGTTATCTCCTGATTGAAAGAGAATGGCAAAGATATTTGTGGCGTTTGGCTATTCCAATCCTGTTGTTATTGAAGTCGCGTATTACAACATGTAGACTCACCGGTGAGTCACCCACGCCTCCTCCTTCTTTGAACCTCCAAGTGATATTCGTAAATTTGGAGCGGTAAAGGTGGAAATAAAATGGGAGAGCCTTATCACTATACTTTATTTATATATTGAAAGAATTGAGACAGATCTGATTTGAGATTTATTGTACAAAGTTGTGGAAAACTTCGAATCGATACTGTAGCGCAGCCGTAATCAACGGCGCTATCCAATATCGCACCCCTCGGATCGGCATAGATAATGCAATGTAATCAGCCTCACCTCCGGTGCCGTGTGCCACTCTTCATAAATAGGACGGTATTTCCTAGCACTTAAAATCGGTCTTAAAATATTTACCAAGTATATACTATCGGACTATAGAATGACTGATGTTCATTTGGCTCCTAGGAGTGTCTTCTCTTGGGCCGTAGGTAGAGAAATTCCTCCAATACCGCTTGAACCCAGGCCCCATGCAGAAGCCAACTCCTCTTGGATATCACGTTTAACATGGTCCTGGTTAACACCGCTCATGAAGGTATGGAATTCTACAAACAATTTTCGAAAATTACTGACAATAAGACTGGATATATCCGAACACTACAAGTAAATGACTTATTTGACATTAGTGATACCTCGCGTGCTGATGTTATGGCCCAGAATTTGAAGGAAAGGCTCGATATCAGATGGAAGCAGTATGAAAAGACACATGAGAAAAAGTATAGCTATAAACCGATCGTTTGGGCTCTACATGATGTCTTTTGGAAGCAGTTCTGGTTGGGGTCCTTTTTTGTTCTGATGTTTGGTCTCTGTGGTATCGCCATGTCTTTAGTGGTCAAGTACTTCATTGAGTATGCTGCTGAAAGGATTGACCCAACGATCCCTGCCCAAAATAAGCCACCAATGGGAAAAGGAATTGCGTTTTCAATTATTCTTATTATTCTTGTTATAATGCAGTCATTATCTTATAATCAGACGGAGTACACGTCCCAAATTTGTGGTGCCAGGATGAGAGCAGCACTGATTTCTGTCATGCACCAGAAATATTCTCGAATCAGCCCCCAATCTCGCAGAGAATACCCTCCAGGAAAAATGACCAATCTCGTATCCATCGATGCCCACAAACTTGATATGGCTGTGTTGAATAGCCATATCATTATCATGTTTACTCCAGTCATCGGTACAGGAATAGTAGTACTAATGCTTGGTATCGGTGTTTCTGGATTTGCTGGTATAGGAATCGTTGCCTCTGGGGTAGGAATGACGGTGTATTTTGCCAAATTAAATATTAATTTAAGGACGAAAGTGGTTCGCTATACCGACGAAAGAGTATCAATATTGCGGGAAATTTTAGAATCAATTAAGCTGTTGAAGCTGTATGCCTGGGAGTTAGCTTACTCCAAGAGAATTGGAAGTACACGAGATAAAGAAGAAAGCAATATAAAGTATATTGCTTTAAGCTCTGCCTTTTCCAATGCCTTATCGGGATCTGTCTCAAATTTGGCTGGCTTGGTTGCATTCATTGTGTTTGTCACCATAGGCCATGAGCCATCTGCATCAAAGATGTTCTCAGCGCTAGGGATTTTTGATGTGATTCTACCATTTATGGCAATGTTGCCAAGAGCTCTGACTTTTGTCGGTGATGCTCTTGTATCTTTAAAGCGAATCAACAAATTCTTTTTTGCTTCGGAAATTGATTCCTATGTAAATATCGATAGAAGTTTGGGAAAGAGTGGACTTGCTCTAAAAGTTGAGGGTGGGAAGTTCACCTGGCAAAGTGAGGAAAACTCGGAGTCAGACGAAAAATCACAAACATACTACCTGAATAATATCAATCTTGAGATAAATCAGGGTGATCTGGTTGTGATCGCTGGTGTTGTTGGTTCCGGCAAGTCTAGTCTCCTCCATGCTATCGCCGGCCAAATGGACAAATTGGCGGGTACCGTGTCTATAGCGTCGACCCCCACATTATGCATGGACAATTGGAGCCTGAACACCTCGATCAAAGATAACATTATATTCAACAGAGAGTTTGACGAGCAGTGGTATGAGAAGGTCATAGAAGCTTGTTGCTTGACCCGTGATTTCGAATCATTCACTCATGGTGATAGAACTATTACAGGTGAAAAGGGTATCACCCTCAGTGGAGGTCAAAAAGCTCGAGTTGCACTTGCAAGGGCTGTATATTCTAATTCTGATATCTATATTTTTGAGGATATTTTGAGTGCAGTCGACCCATACGTTGCAGCGGAAATAATTTCCAAATGCCTGTGTGGTTTACTATCCCACAAAACTGTCATTATTGCGACACATCATATGAAGTTGGCTAAAACGGCTGATATGGTGATATACATGGATAAGGAGAGTTCCTCGGCTTATTCAGGAACTCTGAATGATATTTTACAAACGCATGAAGGCTTCAATCAACTCATGTCAATTACAGCCAGCTCATCTGACAGCACCAGTGCAGACACCTCTGAAAACGAGAAATATGAAAGCTCTCAGAATAAACAGAATACTAAAGCCTCAAATCCTAATAGACAGGACGAAAGTAGTGAAGACCAACTGATTGAGGAAGAAGACCGAGCTCAAAATGCGGTTAGCCTCAGAGCCTATTTGGAGTACTTAAGCTCACCTGGTACAGGCCAGAGTATTCTCACATTATCGCTGGTTATCTTGTGTTTTCTAGTATTTTCTGCTTTGCAGTCTCTCAGGTCTTTGTGGATCGGTTGGTGGACTGATGATCGCTTCCATCAACCTTCGAAATTCTACATTGGAATATATGCTAGTCTTTTGGGTCCACTTTTGCTAAGCCAGACGGGCCTTATATTTTTGACTCGATTTCATACTTTGAAATGCAACAGTTTCCTTCATTTAGATGCAATTCAAAGGATGCTTCGTGCCCCACTTTCTTTTTTCAATGCAAATCCAATTGGAAGGATTTTGAACAGATTTACAAAGGACGTTGACGCGCTAGATAATGAGATTGCAGTGTATATGATGATATTCGCAGTTTCAATGGGAACATTCCTTTCGCACTTTGTTATGGTTTGTATATTTGTCCCATATGTTGCTGCACTCGTTATTCCCGTAGCATTTGTTTTCGCTCTCGGGACTGGTTTTTATCGTCGGTCTGCAAGAGAGGTTAAGCGTCTGGATGCTCTGCTTCGCTCGGAAATGATGACCAAATTGAACGAAACTATCAATGGAATGACTGTTATAGTAAGCTATGGGGACAATTGCACGCAAATGTTTCATAAAAATTTTAATGAATCTGTTGATAAAATGAATAGGGCATACTTTTTGACAACTGCCAATCAGGCTTGGCTAGCCTTCAGACTTGACTTGTCTGGTACATTAGTGACTGTTATTGCCACACTGCTAGTGGCGACTGACACGTTAAAGTTGCAACCTGGGGAAGTCGGTATTGTTGTCTCTGTGGCAACAGCAGTAATCAATACGTTATCCATGGCACTCACAGGGTTTGCTGAGATGGAGAACTGCATGAACTCAGCAGAGCGGTTAATACATTATCGTGACAAAATTCCTCAAGAAAGATTGACATACAATTCTGGAATAGAATTGGCAAAAGAGTGGCCTTCCAATGGGTCTATTGAGTTTAAAAATGCTTCAATGAGATATAGGCCCGAATTACCTGCTGTTATGAAAAATATTAATCTTAGTATTAATGGTGGGGAAAGAGTAGCGATATGTGGACGAACTGGTGCCGGCAAAAGTAGCATATTAATGACGCTTTTCAGAATTCAAGAGCTGTGTGAAGGAAGTATTACTATTGATGGGCTGGACATAGGACAGGTGGATCTAAGTGAACTAAGAAAGCGGCTCTCAATAATTCCTCAGGAATCTGTGCTTTTTAAAGGTACTGTAAGGTCCAATCTTGACCCTCTGAACGAGTACTCTGAAGCACGGCTAATTGCAGCTCTATCCAAATGCGGGATATATTCTAACGAAAAGAAGTCATACATATCTTCTGAAAAGTTTGCCTTGGATTACGTCGTGGAAAATGGTGGATCCAATTTTAGCCAGGGGGAGAAACAGATGATGGCTTTGGCTCGTGCTGTTATCAGAGATGTTCGAATTTTGGTATTGGACGAGGCAACCTCCAGCGTTGACTATATAACTGATCAGCATATCCAACATGTTTTGGCAATGCAGTTCAAGAACTGTACTGTGATCTGTGTCGCGCATCGATTGCAAACTATTATGGACTATGACAAGGTAGCAGTACTAGATAACGGTGGATTGATGGAGTATGGTTCCCCAGCAGAGCTTTTTGATCGGAACGGATATTTTAGGAGCATGTGCGATACAGCTGGAGTGGTTCTATAAACCCGTGGGGCGGTTGTATATATTTACGTTACTGTAACTGCATATCCTGCTCTATTATATTCCATATTATACATTGTAAATCAATTCCAACATTTGTATCTTATTTTACTCACCCACCGATCTTGTCAAATTCGTCCCAAGAGTCTTCCTTCTTTTGCTCAGGATTTTCGGATTCTTCAGATGTCTCCTTTTGCAAGCTCTGCAGCCACCCAGTTACTTTATTGACCATATCCTTACCGTTTGGAACAAAATGCCCACCTGGGTGAACAAGCTTAGTTCGCTTTAATTCTTCACATGCATTGAAAAGATTCATTGACCTCTCTTCAGATACAACAGTATCTAATGAGCCAATTATATGCAAAGTAGGAGTTGATATCTGTGGTGAATAGTAATGCTGGTGCTCCTCCGGAGCAACTCTAAATCCGGAGTAGAATATACCAAATTTGAGTGGTTGCTGGTCTGGATGTAGGGTATGGATGGTTTGACATAAAATTCCCGCTAAACCACCTCCCTGGGAAAATCCCAGTACCCCAACATAAGGACCTTCTTCGTTTATAGATTGTTTCACAGCTTCGAAGGCCTGTTCAAGTTTGTAATGATTGGGTGAAGAGGAGCTGTTGGGCCACCATGACCGCATCGATTCAGGTCCGTTAGATTCACCTCCTAAAGAGCCAACATTGACATCGAAAGGTAGATCTGCAACGTCTATCTTGACTGGAGCAGTGAGGTAGACTGTTTCGTAACCCATTTTCGCTAATGCCTTTCGGACACCGGATGATTTTCTTGCAAAAAGCGGGCCATTCTAGATAGTAGATTTGGAATAGTTAGCAAGTCTGTTCATTTTCTCCTGTAAACCAGTGCGAACTTACCTGTACAAAACCATGAAGGCAAAGAATCTTACCAAGACTCATTATTAAGGAGGTTGAAGAATATGTTTATTCTACAAAAAAAAGAGAGAGTTACAGATTTGTTAGTTGTGCTTCGGGAGTCCGATTTTGTTTGAAGCGAGAGATAAATTTGGGTAAGGAATTACTCCGTGTGATTGAAAAATTATTAATTTTTCACACCGGAATGTTTTTTGAGCCCCACGCAGCTTGAGTATATATAAGACATGTGTGTGACATGAAACCACTTAATTGCTTTACTTCCTTGAATCGGCGCATAATTACGCCCAAAGAAACTATTATAACATTATAACATTAAATATTTATATATCGAAACTATTATCGTCGGCTTAAATAAAGAGATATCCTCTCCAGTTCAATCCTTTATTATCTTACAATCAGTGGTATACAATGTAAGTTCTTAAGATACATCACCAAAAAGATTGGCTAAAGCACCGCCTTGGTCTATTCCATCCTCGTCCATCAAATTTCCACCCTGGTTAGCCTTCTTGCTTAACCATCTGTTTTTGTCGTTCTTTTTCTCAGCTTTTATTCGAGCTTGTTCCCGAGCATCGGTGCCATCATTAGAAGCTACCATCGCCTGCATCCGGGACAAAAAGTCTAAAAATACACCTCTCTGTTGTCTATAAGACTTGGTTTGAGCCAGCCTAGACTCAAAATCTGAGAAATCGTCCTGAGTAGCGTTTGGCAAAGCTTCTGACAAGATCTCCAACGGTCGTTGATGTCTTTGTCGGAGAACTGTATAAATAGTCGTAATAACATACCCTACTTCATTGTGTACATCCTGGAAATAAGGGTCTTGTAACAACTGCAGGCAAGTCTTCATGAGTGTCTCACACAAAAACCCATCAACCTCTTCATCCTTTAGTAAAATTTGAGGAACCAAATTTCGCAGAACCAATGCACAATTAAATGAGCATCGAACGTCCTTAAACATAAGGATATGAGTACACAAAGTCAAAAAAGGAGCTAGTACTGTTTTTTCTTCTATAAGAAGCTCATGAAGTACCCGCTCATTGGGGTGCTTCTCTTTGTTAGTAGATTTGGCCCCATGCTGGCCAGCTAAATCGATCAACAATCGATCGACAATCGCAGTCAGTTGTCGCAGCAAATGCTCCTCCATCATCTCTTCAGAGAGAGATTCATTGTCTTCGCCACCTACTAGCTGAATACCATCTTGCATTACTTTAGCCCATTTCTCGGTTAAAACTTGATCCAACTTGTTGAGCATTGGGGGTAGGAATTCTATCATAAAAGTACCCATCAAGTGAGGAGGACAGTTTTTGATAACACTTCGTAAAACTAGAGAGATCATGTGTCTCCATGCATGTGCTGTGATTCCTGCAGAATCTCCCGCTAAAGCATTCCATAAGTTTGTAGCAATTCCCGGGATTTCATAAAGTGTGTCTCCGAGCTGGCTAATTGACCCAAGTGCCAAAAAGCAGTACTCCCGGGTGTATCGAATAATATGTCCCACAGAGTCTGCAAAGTCTCTGAGAGTATGCATTGCCATCATGTTATCTTCAACGAATTCGTCTCTAGTCTGTGTCGAGACACCAACTTGCCAGAACCGTTCTTGGGTCGAATACCGCACAAAAGATTGGACCTCTGGAGGCAAATCTGCCCAGTTTTGAGGGTTGTGGTAAGACTCAATTTGAGCAGTGAGCTGTAAAATGTGTGGTAGAATAGGCTGAATTCGAGGTTTCCAGAGCTTTACAAGGTCCTTAAACTCATCAGTGTTATGGCTGATCCGCTCAATTGTATATTGGATGAAGATTCTAGTTGGTCTGATGGGGAAAATGGCCGACCAGCTGGTCTTGAGTTCTGCTTTGAGTGATCTGCCCGTATCATCCATTTTAGTCGCTAGAAGGTCGGTGTTAGCAGTGACTCCTCGCGATCTGAAGTATTCTGCTATCTTAACGATTCCCACTCGAGCCATGAACCATTGTAGATCCGCAAGCCCTTTCATGGTGTCCTGGTCACTCCACGACTGGAGTACTGGATCGACGATTTGGGCAAATTTCTCTTCTCTACCCGGCATCATAGACCGCTGAGAAATAACCAACAAAAACGATTTAAACGAGACAATCTCATGCTCGGAGAGCTCATTTGTGACTAATATCTCACCGATTACCCGTTCTAGGTCACCATAAATCTGCATCAGATCGGTCGGAATCATGTAGGCGAGACGGTTGAGCTCAGTGCCGCAACTAGTTCTTAAGTCCCTGACAAGTTCTCGTTCTTCTTCGTTTTCTGGTCCCTGGCCATGTGGTTCTGGAAAAGCAGTCGTACAGGTGGTCAGAACTTTTTCTAGAACCAGAAACATGAGCCTCGTTGTGGACTCAGTGCCCCGTAGTACCGGGGCAAACTGTACGATACATTGGATCATTTTGCGTTTCAGCAGCGGGTCTTTGACCTCCATGTTGACCACTTTAGGGCACCAGTCCTCTATTATCGCCATCAGCTGAGCCTGCTTGGCTTCCTTATCGGCATCTTGGTACCAGATTTTCCACCTGATTACACCTCGAATTGCTGCGTCCAACAACATAAACTGGGAATGTGCAAGTGTATATACAGGGTTTCCCTTGTGTTCCAGTTTTGGCGAGTTGAGACTTTGCCAACCGCTCTCACTATTGCTAAAAAACTGCTCCATTCGCAACTTGAGCCATTCGAGAGAGTCTTGGGGAATATGACACACCGTGAGCCGCACGATGTCCTCTATGAACCTTCGGTAGTTGCCCAAAAACCCTTGAATCTCTGGAGTAGAATCAAAATCCATCTCCAGAAACCGTAAGTGGACATCATCTTCGCCACAGTCTTCGTACCGCACACACCGCTCTGCGGTCACCTTCAATAAATTAGGCAACATCCGATCTACTTGCTCTCGCCCCGTTAGCTTGTCTACTCGCAGTACTGAGCACCAAAATTGCAAAGAAAACCCTGAAACCACCAGACTGGTATGCTGAGTAGTTTTCAGCACCAGCTGAAGATACGAGTCAATGTCTGCCTCTTTGCTCAGTCGCGATTTGACATTGAGATTCTCACCCAAACCAACAATCATCTCAGCAAGTTTTTTCAGAAATATATAATTAGGCTCATCAAAATCGTCTATGTCCACTTTGATGGACTCGTAAACACGGGTCAGCGCTGCCATCCCCGCGGGCAAAAACACCGATCCTACAATTGCCTCGAAGTCTTCATCGTTACTGAAGTTCCGCGTGAACAGCACATGAAGACAATCGGTCGCCAATGTTCGAATCTGAACGTGTTGTTCCACCTCTAGAGCCATGCTCAGTAGCCCGAGAATATTTGCATTCCGTACTGCCAGAGGAAAAACCCAATACAGACAAGTTTTCAATGTTTCCAGCAGTTTTACGACAAATTGAGCAACCTCGTTGCTTTTACTCTGGCTATTACCTGCTTGTATGCTATTCAGGCTCTCCGCAAGTGCTGAGGCCCATCGGTTCAGCCAGCCCTCTGAGCCGCATTTCAACCGCTTCAACGCATCTAGTCGTTCATCATAGGTAATTTTTAAATCTTGCTCACTGGTAACAATCTCAATACACTGAGCACTGAGCACAGTAGACCGCTTTGCGGCAACCTGATCGTCCAAAACGTACAGATCCTCAAAGAGGGTTCTAAAAATGCTTAGTGTACATTCACGAGTGAAAGAGTTTTTGTTCCATAGTTCACACATCTGTTGATCCATCTCGGGCCAACCATCTGTACCACTGTATTCTTTGCTGCTGCCATCGGTCATCCCCCAGACTCGTTTGGCCATCGCGACCCACAGTATGGAGATTTTTTCTTTGATATAATGAGGGTCATCGCCGTTTACATTGTGGGCCAGCTCACTGACCCATAATCTCACTGCACCTCGTCTCTGTTCGTCGTACTTTGCAAAGCTATATGAGATAGCATGCTGGAGCAGAGTTAGACCGAAATGTCGCACAATGTTTGGATTTTTATTACTGTGGACTGCCAGCTGCCAGCCCCAATATGGTGCATCGTCTTTCTCTTTCAAAGATTCGAGAAACTGCATTTAGTTAGTCATATTACCGATCGCTTAGAAGGGTACTCTTTTCTCCCTCGTGAATTTTTGGTGTACCTACATCTTGAGCCTCTCGGCGCTGGGTATTCGTTGAAGATGACTGATGTACTACTTCCAACGCAGATATTATCTGCGCCAGTCCATCACCTTCCATCTCTGATAATTTTTGTTACTGGATTTCTATGACTGTGCTGTTGAAAGCTTGAATATATCTCAATGTTGTTATGAATGTTCTTCTCTGTTTTGATTAGTTTTCCATACAATTTGTACAGAAGCAGAGTAAGATATGTAATCAATTGGCGGAAAGCCCGTTCCTGACAGTATCTTGCAAACACCAGAAATTCGCGTTTTGGTGTAGTTATGGAGGTATTACAAGTAATCTATGTTTAATGCGATATTCTGTTTTACCACTGATTGTCTCTCTGTGTTAATGTTTTTTTTTTTTTTCCGTTGGTGTTTTTTTTTGTTAGATGAGGAGGAAAAAAATCCTGCTAAACACGGTCACACGGACACGGTCGAGCACCAAGAGAAAAATGAATGAGACAACCGGCGTACCTTGCGCACGTGTGGCTGATCTCGGGCTTAGCGGCTTGAGTATCTGTGGAGACTGAATCATTAGATCTGATCTTTGTTTTATAATTTATAATTTTTCTTTACCTATTCTGTTCGGTTCTTCGAACTGAGTACTGATAGTCTGATCTCAATATATACCTCTATTCTGTAATATGATAACGATCACATAACACTGTTGAACTGTTCTTTTGTGCCTAGCGATCGTAGGTACCTGCTAATAGATCGGGAAACTTGCTTCGTTTTGATTCTTCAAATTTAGATACGGTCGTACAGTTAGGATGATGATCTACCACGGGGCTCCTACAGATGTAAATATAACGAAGTATATGGCCGTATATTAATCCACTAGAGAGGCATATAAGGTCAATTGTTTTTCGGCCAATTGTCACCGCTAATTGAGCCGCACTCATAGATGGCTCATCTCGTTATTCACATAACCCAGCACATACTTTTGAAGATACCCTATGCCCCGCAGTTATATGAAAATCAACAGTCGCACGTCAACAAAAACGATTTATTCTATTATTTATCTTGTCACCTATGTTATTTTTCCACCCTACCACACGTCTTCCTGGTACGTGTTCTGAGTCTTCATGTTCTTTACAATATTCTCAGCCTTCTCCAAAGGAATATTACGCTGTGAAGAAATGATCCTACCAAGAGTATTCTGCACATCTCGTGCCATTCTTTGTGCATCACCGCAAACATAGAAGAAGGCGCCCTCTTTCAACAAACTATTAATAACTTCGGCGTTCTCCTCCATCCGGTGCTGAACATACACCTTTTTCGGCCCCTCTCGACTGAAAGCAGACACTACCCTCAAGAAGTTGGACTCATTTAATGGACTAGCCTCATCCCCTTCCTCGTATGGACCAGTATACTTGGTCCATTCCTCGGCATAAAGATTGTCTTCAGTAGATGTTCGACTACCAGAAAAGAGTAGGGCTTTGCCTACAGGAGTTCCGTTGGCAGCCTGCTTGGCCCGTTCATGAATAAACCCTCGGAAAGGAGCAATCCCAGTACCTGGACCAACCATAATTACCGGTTTTTTAGGGTTAGATGGCAACTTGAAATTGGAATGTCGCACGTGAACGGGTACTTTAGTGGTGTTGGATTCTTCATTCATATATTTGCCTCGAGGGCCACCAAGATTGTATTTCAGAGTTCTTTCAGAGCCACTAGACGCGTTTTTCAAGTCCAGAATGTAGTTAGTGGCAACTCCCTTCAATACGTGATCAGATTGCTCAGGCTTAATCGATTCGACTACAGCGGTAATAGAAATCAATTCCTTATTAACCAAAGAAGACGAAGAGATGGAATAATATCGGGGAATCAAGTGGTTGATTGTCTCGATAATAAATGAAAATGGCACAGTCCATTTGGTACCATTGGAGATACTGTTCAAAAGCCGTGCAATGTTGAGATAATGTGCAGTAACCTGAGAAGCAAATTCCTGTTTGTCAGAACCCAGCAGAAGAGCTTTCTTTTTTACCTCTTCATTTGGAGCAAATGGCGCAATAGAAGACACAAATTGTCGAGAAACAGGTCCATTAATTTCCAAGTAGTAACGTACCACGGTGTCATAGGTGGTTGGGACAGGGAACGGCACTTTAGCGGTTGGATCTAAAGTCTTTACATCAATAACAGTATCTCGCTTTTCCAATAATCCAAACACATCCAAAAATCGTTCAACCTCCACGTCGGAATTTTGAGCCCAAAATGCCAAGTGATCACCAGTGGTATACTTCAGTCCAGATTGAGAGATATCCAAGTCGACGTGAATACAGTTTCTTTCTTTCGAGTTAAATAGCTCTCTAGTGGTGGAAACAGTGGCCAGGTAAGGGTTGGTTGCGTTATAAGGTCCAGACAGGTTACCCTCTCGATGCTTCTTATTCAATTCTCCAACAAAGTAATCATCGTCCTGGGCTTCGTCGTCTTCAATGACTTGCAAAGAAGGTTCGTAAACTGCCTCACGCTCGCTTAGACCCTTTTCCTCTGCCCATTGGGCGAAAACTTCGTCCTTCCAAGCCAAATAGTCTTCTTCCATAGTGCCTTTACCATCATCACCCTCACCATATGGCCCAATTCTATGGGCACCGAGCCTTTGCAGGGTCTTATCCAAGTTTCGCCCAACGTAGTTGTAGTGCTCGTAGGTATTGTTACCGAGCCCGAAAACTACGTAATTAAGATTCGCTAGAGGGCCCTCGCCCTCTCCAGAATCTTCTTGCGAGAACATGACATCCTCATTGGTAATAAATTCGTAGAATTCGTTGGCATTGTCAGTAGGTTCTCCTTCACCGTAAGTGGCCATGACAAAGCACACGACTTTGTCACTGCTCAGGGCATCCAAGTTTTCGAAATCATAATCTTCGGCATCAGCAGTCATGGACTTGAGACCATACCGCTGAGAGGCCTCTTTAGCCAATCTGGAGGCATAGTCCTCAGCAGTACCGGTTTGTGATCCGTAAAACACGATCACATTTTTGTCGTTCTTTTCTAGTTTCTGTATTATGTCTCTAGAGCTACTGTCCATTGATCGGCCACCACCCAAGCCAGCAGCATATTTGTCCACTTCGGGTTTTCCCCATAGTGTTCCTTTGGTGAAATATGCTGTTGTGGCGACTAGGATGACAGTAAGCACCAGGAAGTCTAGAGTATCGATAGCCATATCTTCCTTTGATGATATCTAGTGAGTATTAATCTTACTATTTGTTTATTCCACACCAGTCGAACGAGACAGATTGGACCAAAATGGATAATTCTCGATTCAGAAAAGAGGAGCAAATGTTTTGGCCAAAAAAAAAAAAACAAATGAAAACTAAAGGAAATATGTTATAAGAAATCAATAATCAACCGTATAAGTGAAATAGAATTCCAATTCCACTAGCGAGCTATACGATTCCAAAGTATGTTAAAATTTCTTTAGATATTTTTCCCCTCTCTTATTCTAAACAGTACCGGCACACAGGGCTATTTTGCAGTACTAGAAACTTCTTTGGTAAGAAAGCTATTCAGTACAAGAAAATAAAATATATGTGATTTTTAGAAATGATAGCTCACCAATTTATGAAGGAAAGATAAAAATTGGTCAGTTTCTATAAGTCTATTACGTAGGAGGGATGAAGCCGATGGAAGCGATATTTGAAAATTTAGGAATGTAAAAAGAAAAGAAAAAAAAATTAGGTGGTGCAATCATATCACGGTACTTTTTTAATTTAGGGGGGGATAAAATTCCTACACGTCAACTATAGAATTTGGACAGCATACGGCTAAATTAGCATCTTAAACGAGAACTATAAAACTTTACAAGCACCATCACAGACAAAATCCAGTTTGCCTCGTATTTGGTACAAAGAAGAGCCCAGTATTCAAATTGAGCCTTCGGCTTCGTCGTATTTAACACATGATAGCCAGATTTAATTTGATCGGGTCCTCCGCCGCCATGGTAGAGGTCACTCTATTATGCTTACGTCAGCTTTCGTGGTTCGGATGACAAAATTCCAGGTAGAGCAGCCGTTCGGCTCATTAGTCGGTTCCGATGACCGGTGGTAGTAGTGCTAACCTAACCTACTAGCCGGTCACGATGATCTTATCTGATCTGCTTGTACCATGTTTGTGTCAAGTCGTATGGTGTGATTGCGTAATTGATCAACTAGTACTCTGCACAATGCTAAACTGCGGCTCTAATTGTTTTTCCAATTTGGCCAACTCATCTTTCTCCGCATCATCTTCAAATGCTCCAGGACCCAGTACAGTCTCCACTATTGCTTTGTACGATTTGACTAGGGCCTCGGGTGTAAACTCGACTTTTGAGCGGGGTAGCAGGTACAGCTTGGCTACTGAATGATCTCCAGTTCGTTCCATCTCTTGGTCGACATATCGGTCTCTTCGCATTTGCGACAGCGCATCATCAATGTTCCCAGATCTCTCCAGACCAAAACTCTGCAGTTTTTCGGTGAGAACGGGCCTTGAGATTATACCATCATTGAAGGCTATCAGCATTACTATGATGGCAATGAGGCCCTCATATTCCCGGTCGAACTTGGAGCCGGCTGCACCTATAATGTGACGAAAGCTAGCAGGAAGAATGCTCCTTAGAAGCATGGCATCCGCAGAGAGTTCCGCTGGCTCTTTTATCTGGCCCTCCACGCTCTCGCCTTGATCTCGATTTGCGGTGCTATTGTTAGTTTTACTGGCGACCTTTCGCTTTTTGTTCCTATGTGCACTGGTCATGAGAGACTCCGGTACCTCTCGCGGAGGCACAGCTACCAACTCCATTCCAAACATGGTCCGCAGGTTATCCTGCACACCTTCGATGACCTGTTTATACAGAGGAGTAGTAACTTTGGACTTCATGCGGTACATGACATGCTTTTTGAAGTCGACTTTTTTGATATATTTTCGAGTATGCTCCAGACTGAGAACATATAATATGCCGGCATTTATCATTTCTTTGACTAATTCAGCTTCTCTGCTATCTTGTGGGTCATATTCAGTGCTGTCATTTTGCGAATCATTCTGTTCTCCGTGGTTTTCACCATCAGACCCTTGACGGTCCTCTTGGTTCAGTTCCTCTTCCTGGTCTTCCTGATGCTGGGGTTCCTCTGGTTCTTGTTGACCCTCTTCGTCAGCTACACCTCTTCGCCGAGCCATTTTTTGCATATGTATCTCAGATCGAATAAAAAAAGGTGACTACGCGTCCTCTGTCGCCTCGTATGCCAGCTCCGCGCAGAATAACTATAGAGAGATCACATTTATATCACGTGACACACGTGAGGTGAACGGGAGTGGGTTAGTTAAGAAAAATTGAATTATTCCCCACGGGATTTCTGGCATAGACAAATTAATTTAAAAGAAAAAATCACATCTACTATACATTAAATCAACTAAACAGATACCTACCCCAGAAACAGTGAAATATGGAACCAAATTTGCCTGAAATCAAAGAAACCCTTTGCAGAATTGCTCTGCAAGCAGGTAATCTAATTCGAGAGAAAAGTGGTAAAGTCGAATTCGACGACAAGAAAAACGGAGTCGACCTAGTCACCGAAATTGACAAGGCCGTAGAAGCTTTGGTATCCAGCGAGCTGCTACAAAGTTACCCAGGTTACCAGTTTATGGGTGAGGAATCATACGTCCCTGGGGAGACTGTCCTTACCGACGATCCTACATTCATTGTCGATCCAATTGATGGCACTACTAACTTCATTCACCTGTACCCATTCTCTTGCATCTCGTTGGGATTTGCTTACAAGAAAAAGCCAGTCGTAGGAGTAGTTTATAATCCATTCTCCAAACAGATGTACACTGGTGTCAAGGGCCAGGGTGCATTCCTAAATGAGCAAAAGCTACCTTTGAGACCACACAGTGCAGTTAAACTTCAGGGTGCACTAGCTGCCGTCGAATGGGGAGCCGAAAGATCGGGTCACAACTACAAGGTTAAGACTGAAACATTTAATAACTTAGCTAAAGAAGATGGAGCCTTCATGCACGGCTTTCGATCTATGGGCTCTGCGGCTCTCAATCTTTGTAATGTAGCTGCTGGTGTGTTGGACTGCTACTGGGAAGGTGGGTGCTATGCATGGGATGTCTGTGCTGGGTGGGTCATTTTGGAAGAAACTGGGGGAAGAATGGTCAGTGCAAATCCTGGAGATTGGGATCCAGCTGTGGATTCTCGGGTTTATTTGGCTGTGCGAGGTGGAGAGGGTCAGGAGCAGTTTGTAAATGATTTTTGGGCACAAGTTGCTGGTAGGTTGGAGTATTAAGATAGTTTTTTGTCAAAATACGTGGCACATATGAGAGCATTAAATGACTGGCCTGTTCTGTGACTTATTTTATGAGAAGCGCATGCAGAAACGGTGGAAATAGAGAAATGAAATCTTGCCCATCACAATAATAGTCAATATCGAATTAGAATACTGGGACAAATGGCGCTTTATATATGTACAAATATTCTGTGTAAGTATGGAATACTGAGACGAATGGGCCTATGTATATGTACAAATATTTACGCATGCAGCTATCGGCACGCGACTTCAACAGGTAACCTAAAAGATATGCAATACATTGTCTTCGTCGGAGCCACCTTCCTAACCTTGTGGAAAGAAAGCTCGTCAATGGGGATATCGAACCCTAAATTTTTGCTAACCCGCTGCCTCATAGACTCATCAGCCTCTTCCTGGGTGGGCTCTGCTTCTTTGGGGTCCCACTTATAAAAGCAGTGCGCATGGATCATGGGCATCTGCTCAATCGATGGGAGTTCAGCTGTTCCGAACACTTCAGCCCGCATCTGACTATCTGAATAAAGACCCACATACCCATCAAGGAACTCAATGGCACTATCTGGTAGGTTCATTACATAGTGTGAGAACTTTCTGGGGATAGAGAGCCGCTCGGGTGCGGCTATAGGTGCAGCCGCACCCGCCGCACTCCGCGAGGCAGAAGCCGCAGTGGATTTCGACTTGGACTTGTTCTGTCTTTTGGGCGCAAGTTCGACAAACTTTTTATCCTGAGAAAGAGTCAGAAGCCTGGCGCTGGACTCGCGAATAAACTGTTTCCCATCCAAGTTAGTAGCAAACACTGTTGAACCGGTCTTGTTCAGCTTGATATTTTCACACATGGATGCATAACTCTCGGGATTCAGGTCATTTGCAAGCACGATTACTCCCTTCTTTCCAGCAGGAATTGCGAAAGGACCAACTCCAGCAAATACATCGCACACTGCTTGGCCTTTTTGGAACTGTCTAATTAGCCGTTCATGTTCTGTATGGAGTCGCGAGTTCCAGTACACCTTGGCAAAGTCGAACCTAAATCTACACCCAGATTCGGACTGCTCTACATTGAAATTGTGTTCCCCGGCTATTATCTCCATATCAAAGGTTCTATACACAGTATCAATACTGTCTAGCTTGTTCACGACAGTCTTGATGATTGGGTTTTTGTCGAGGATTACCTGCCCGATCAGATATTTATATGGCAGGAACTCATCCCGAAGATTAATATGTGCAATGTGACCAACAATTGTGTAACCGGTAGGTACTTCATCAAGCAAATCTTCTGGTAAAACTGCCGCTAAAATTTCTTCTGCTTTCCAGTAGCTGTAGTCTAAAGTTAGAGTATACTTTTGAAAAGAAGCTTCAGCATCCTGGAGTATTTTTGCTGTCGACTCGGAAATACTCTGGTACACAGCTGATGGGTCCTGAATCTTGTCACTCAATAAAAGCCCCTTTTTCGAGTCTTGGAGGTCCACTACTCTCGAGACTCCCCTGACATTGAGCAGATCACTTTTACCTTGTTTACCCAGCTGGGCAATATAAGACGGTTTCCCCAGTTGGGCTATCACCAGTGGTACCTGCCTTGTGAAAAAGCTTCTATCCAGTGATTTCATACCTCGGTCTACTGGAGGCAGGTATTCTGTTGTGTTCTGAACTGCTTTTGACATTATGCTGAAAAGTCGTTTCATATAGTTTGAAAAAAAAAAAAATAAAAGTGAGTCAACCACTGAAATTTTTGATTCCCGTTCCGTTTGCCTGTGTCTTCTCCCTCGCTCACTTTTTTTTGTGTCCCAGTACTAACTGCTATGGAATAATTTTTCCTACTCCGATAACACAGTATAATTTTTTTTTTTCTTTCTCTCGTAACCATATCAGGCAACTTAATCACATTATGACAGCAATCACAATAAATAGACCCAAAAAACAAGAAACTGTGCCTGATCTGGATCCTGATGTCGAGTTCGAAGATGCTGACAGCGACAACGACAACGAGGACGTGACAATGGCAGAAGCCGATGAAAACTTCACTGCAGATGGACTTGTGACCCCAGGAGAGCTAGTTACCCAGGACTCGATATGGATGAGGGGACATGGAACGTACTCAGTGCAAGAGAAAACATATTCCTCGGTGGCAGGGACAATATCGCGAGTCAACAAGCTACTCAGTGTGAAGCCAATCAGGGGCCGATATGTACCAGTAGTGGGGGATCACGTTATAGGCAGGATCACGGAAGTAGGTAATAAGCGGTGGAAAGTCGACATTGGAGCCAGTCAGGACGCAGTGCTTCTCTTGGGATCAGTAAATCTTCCTGGCGGTGTTTTAAGACGAAAAAGTGAGAGCGATGAACTGCAAATGCGTCAATTTTTGAAAGAAGGCGATCTGCTGAATGCTGAGGTACAGGGTTTGTTTTCTGATGGTGGAGCATCTCTACACACAAGATCTCTTAGATACGGTAAACTGAGAAACGGCTGCTTTGTATCAGTGCCATCATCATTAATCATTAGGCTGCGGACCCACCAATACCGATTAGCAGGCAATGTCGATCTGATTCTGGGCATCAATGGATATATTTGGCTGAGCAAAAGTGGCAAGGAGACCTCCAATGTTTCTATCACCAAGCTGGAAGAAGAGGCAGGGCTAGAAATCTACAGTGATATTAATGAGGAGATTTCTCCAGCGATCAGGGAGTCAATTGCTCGATATACAAATTGTATCAAGGCTTTAGCATACAAAGAAATTGGCATTAACGAATCACGACTTGTAGCAGCTTATGAGGCGAGCTTGGCTTATAAGAATGCAGGTGAATTGGTAGAGAATGAGGTGAAAACAGCTATTGCATACGAAGCAATTGCTCACGAAACGTGAGCGTGAGTGTTTTGATGGGTTGTATTGAGTTTATATCTGTTGGGGATGTTTTTATCTTATCTTAAAATATACGCACAAATTTGACATGCCGAATTCCAAAAACGTTCTTCGATAGTACAAATGTATTAGTATTTATTTCTTTCTAAGTACATAGAAATATGTCGTTCCAAAATGATATCTTTCCTGTTCGACAATTTCCAACCCGCTTTTTTGTACAATTTGGTGGATATCGAGATTCCATCTACAACCCCATTCCTTCGCCCGTTCTGCAGCCTTAGCATCCATTCTTTCATTGAGAGAATCCTTCTCAGACCTGCCGTGTTCCAGCAGCACAATCTTTCCACCCGGCTTCAGCAATTTGGCAAAACTTTGCAGCGACTTATCGGGATCTTCGTGTGAGCACAGGCCGAAGGTCTCGTAAACCGTGTCAAATTTCTGACCAGAGTTAGCCACCAGCTGCTCTAAATCTTCAGCTTTCCCCTTGACAAACTGTACTTTTGTGTAATCTTTGTATCTCTTCTCGAACTTAGACTGTGCAATTTCCAGCATGGGCTTGGAGCTATCGAGGAAAGTGATTGAGTCTACGTTATCTGGGTGGAAGTATGGGACATTTCTACCTGTACCACAAGATACTTCCAATGCATCACCACTAACGTTTTTCATGACTTTTCTTCGTTTCAACCAGATATAACTCAGAAACTCCTCCCATCGAATCTTTTTGTCGTATTCTTGGGCCATTTGATCATATACCTCAGTGGTATCTCGGGCCTCGGGGATACCAGGGTTTTGTACGCCATCTTCAACTAACGTCGAAGGATCTTGGTATGGCGATGGTTCTCCTGTGGCTCTATGCTTAGTATCTCTGAGATACTGAATGCCCGCCATTGCGGTTACTATATACAGAATAATAAGCCCTCCGGCAATTTTTCGTTTATGCTTTGAGTTTTTATTCCAGTCTTGGAATGCCTCTTTCATTCTATCTAGCCGGCTAAGATCGACTCCCCTTCTTGGTGGCAATGGTGGCCTCGTAGCGAAGGAGCGAACGGTATTTGGCATGTATATATGCACAGGAATACCAAGAGGGGCCCTCATCCCAGTTCGTAGGCCCAACCTGAACATTTTATAATCTGTGGTTGATTTTTTTTTTTTTTTTTCACCTGATGTTGCCGAGATGGATCACGAGAATTTTTGACGTTGATTTTTTTTGGGCTGGGATTAAACCGTGCGCCGCACACACTCGAACTGGAGATTAATCTGAATCATCCAAGCTGGGGGTACTTACTAGAGGTCCTATGACAAGAAATAATGCCATAGTAGTAGTAGCACTAAAAATATGGCAAAAATACCATGGAGCTTAGTTTTTGTGAGCATAAATTTATAAAAATAATAAGAAAATATAAACCCTATGTGAAACAACGCACTAAAATCTACTTAGGTATTATCTAAAATCAAGCCACGGTGGAATTTTGAGCTTGGAAAATAGCTGGAAGACCATCTGAAATATCAAATGAGATCTTACCACCAGATACTGAGCCTTTAACACCCCCTACGAGATCTGTATAGTCACCATCCGCAAGTGCTCCTCCGGTTTCAACGGTAACAGACTGGCTTCCACCACTGCCTAGGTTGTTCAGAACCACCAATGAATCCCCATGGATCAGTGCATAGGTATTGTCATTTACAGAAACATCCATTGTGATCTTTTGGGCTTTACCGCCACGGACCTTCTTGTTTACAGTGGAAATGAGCTTGTAGAATTCGTTTTCGGTATCGTAGTTAGAAGTCCAAAGGGCCTCTCGATTGGCTGGATCAGCACCACCACTAAACCCTTGCTCAGAGCCGTAGTAAACAACTGGAATACCCTCAGTGGTCAAAACAAATGTAAGAGCGTTCTTGAACAGTGCCTTGTCATCTTTTTGGTTTAGGAACCGAGGTTGGTCATGGTTGTCAACAAAGTTGGTTAAAACAGACACATCTTTGAACTGATCCTTGTTAGTAGAGATCTGTTGACTCAGCTGGCTGAAGCTTTGACCATCTCCAAAGACCTTATTGATAGGATAGTACAATGGATAATTGATCAAGGAGTCCATAACCTCTTGATACCCACCGACGTAGCTTGCATCGCCGTCTAGGACCTCGCCAGTGGCGAACACACCAGCTGATTTAACATAATCTGGCCAGAAATCTTTTCGAACATGCTTAACAGTGTCAATTCGAAGTCCATCAAAACCGTATGTCTCAACCCAGTTTTTGACGATACTATTGAGCTTCTGAACGTTTTGATCGTTTTCAGTGTCAATGTCTGGCAACACGTCAGCGACCCAACATTGTTCTATAGAGTTCTGATCATCATAGTCAATGGTACACTGTTTGTGATATAGGTCTGCGCTTCCAAATGTAAAACCGGAATAATCACCATCTGCTTGACCGGCATGATTGGCGACTACGTCAAGCATTACATAAACGCCTCGTTTATGAGCCGCACTCACTAAGGACTTTAGGTCTTCCTCACTTCCGAAATTCTCATTCAGCTTTTCAAAGTCCTTGGCCCAGTATCCATTATACCCATCTGCAGTGTTTTCTGGGATTGGAGAGATCCAGATAGCATCAAAGCCCATGTCAGTGATGTAGTCCAACTTTGCCTCGATACCCTTATAGGTGCCGCCGCAGTACTTGTCCAGAGTACAGTCTCCACCACTGCCATCGGACTTGGCAAATCTATCAGTCAACAATTGATAAATTGTTCGGCCCTTCCAGTCTTCCGAGGTGGCTCTTTTTGACAGAGGCACAGGGCTTGCTTGGGCAGCATATGCAAGAAGCATAGACACTAAGGCAGCATTGAGTTTCATTTTGTTTTTTTTTCTTTTCCTTCTATACTATAATTGTTTGTGATTTGGTTTGTCTACTATGAAATCCTTTAGTGGAGGGAATTATTTTGGTTTATATAGAATGTGCGAAGTTATGTCGAACATTTAGATCCCCGCATCGTAGAAGGTAACTGGCTGCAACCGTCGGGTTCAAGCTTTGAAGATGCAACAGTGCATGCCGTCCTGTCTACGGATATCTGATGCTCTATCGAAATACTCTAATAGATATTCTATTCCTCTTGTTTCAAAAGCGGGGTTGTCTGTTTCAGATTATATTTCTCAAGATTCTTGATGCGTTTTTTTTTTCAGGGACACATACCCCTCACTTGACTAAATTATCCGTTACGTGCTGCGAGATTAAAACGTGAATGCATTACGGACCGAGATAGTTACTGCCGTGGAACATTCTAAATTTTGTCATTCTTCGATTGCAGTAAGGGTTTTGCTTAATATGATCTCATCAGTACTATGATTACACATGATTATTTTGCTTTCGTTTTAGGCCTGCGTGGTGCCTGGATGGGCGAGTTTGACGGGTATCACCATAGTTACCTGGCCAGCAGAATTTCGCTACTTTTTGCACTTTTTTCTATATTCTTTTTCATTAGTTCTGATCACTCTTGTCTCTTGGTGAAATTCAAAGCTAGCCCTCTATAGAATAATAAAATCACATTTAACTGATTTCAATACGGCATCTGAGTACCCTTCATATGTATCTGAACGGTTCCTTCTGTGGAGATGGAATACGGTCCGAGATGGTCATCAAAACCCGGAAAGTAGGAACCAGGGGACAAAAAAAAATCCGGTCCGAGATTGAACCTGTGGGTCTATGTGGGTTGACTAGGCCCAAGTTGGCAATTTCTGGAGACCTTGTGCAAAAGAGAGCATTTAGATAATTCTGAGAGGATTCAGGGCCTGTTGTGATGAGATACCAGCAGCAGTTATGACGAAAGTTGCTCTATAGTACTAATATATACACCGGTGCTAGGTATTTGACTGGTAACTCGGTGAATTTTACTCGAATCTGATGGTATAATTC
This sequence comes from Blastobotrys attinorum, assembly GCA_030564265.1. Taxonomy (NCBI): domain Eukaryota; kingdom Fungi; phylum Ascomycota; class Dipodascomycetes; order Dipodascales; family Trichomonascaceae; genus Blastobotrys; species Blastobotrys attinorum. The sequence goes on from JAJLUM010000057.1 coordinate 45,239, forward strand.
TTTAATACGTAACGCTCAAGATCCGGACAATTCCAAAAGTTCTTTGTTAGGTATACCCCCTCAATTGCTAAATTTCGCTTAATCCCCACTCTTCAGAAGCCAGCAGGTGTCCAATTCTTTTGAAAACATTGAAATATATGATCATCTCTGACATTAACGTATTGGGTATATTTCAGTGACGATCAACGTACCGTTGAAACGATCCCGAGCCGAAAAGACTAAAGAGAAGGGCTTCATACTGCGTCTTCAACCGTAACCGAAAACATATAAAAGACGACACATATTTCCTAAATTCAGTTCAAGAAAAACAACAAAAAAAAGTTATAAACCGTACTATTATAAAAATGAAATTGAACTTGATAACTGTTCTGGCTACAATCTTGTGCAGTCGATCTGTCCTCGCCGCTCCAGCCGCAGCTGCCTCTGCTGTGGCCGGAGATGGTGATCTTGACTCCTGGGCTAAGAAAGAGAGTGATTTCTCAATTGAGCAAATCCTGAAAAACATTGGCCCAAATGCTGAAGGAGTCGTTGATGGTGGAGTCATCGCTAGTCCTTCCAAGAGTGATCCAGATTATTTTTACATCTGGACCCGAGACAGCGGTATCACCATGAAGGCCCTCGTTGACAAGTTCAATGATGACGAAGGCAAAAATGACGATATCCAGAAGGCATTAGATGACTACATTGCTTTCTCAAAAAAGATCCAAAGAGTTGACAACCCAAGTGGTGGGTTTGACGATTTGCAGGGTCTTGGTGAGCCCAAATACAACGTTAATGGCTCTGCTTTTACCGGTGCTTGGGGCCGTCCTCAGCGAGATGGTCCAGCGTTCCGTTCAGTAGCTATTATGGAGTATATCCAAGCTGCTATCAAGCATCTTGGAAAGGACTATAGCTCGTTCGCTGATACTTATAACGATATCATCAAGCCAGATTTAGAGTATGTTACCAAGTTCTGGAAGGAATCTGGTTTCGATTACTGGGAAGAGGTGCAGGGAAACCATCTTTCTACATATATGATCCAATACCAGTCTATGAACATGGCAGCAGACTTTGCCACCCATTTCAATGACTCTACAGATTACAAGAGCACCGCAGCGTCTATCAAGACCGAGATGGGTAAGTTCTACGATTCTGATAAGGGACATCTAATTGAAACTCTGGATAATAACCAGAGAAGTGGCTTAGACGCTGCAGTACTGATTGGATCTAATGAGGCATTACCTGATGGGTTGTCTCCATTTGATGACAAAATTGTCGGGTACCTCTATGAGTTTGTTGAATCTATGCGAAAGACCTTCCCTATCAATCAAAACAGCAACAGTGCTAATGGTTCTGTCCCAGCCGGTGCTGCAATTGGACGATACCAAGAAGATGTTTACGATGGTGTTGGAACCTCACAAGGTAACCCATGGTATTTGTGCACTCTTGCTGTATCTGAATCTTTGTATAGATTGGCCAGCCACTTGAAGTCTGCTGATGGAGTCACCATTAATGATGACAATAAGAAATTTTATGCTCAATTCGGCGTTGATTCCGATATTAGCTCTTCAGATGATGCTTATAAGACCCTCACTGACAATATCATCAAGTTCGGAGATGAATTCATGGCTATTGTTCAAAAGTACCAAGACCCTGCTGGCAATATGTCTGAGGAATTCAATCGAGAAAGCGGTGAGATGACTGGTGCTAAGGATTTGACTTGGAGTTATGGGGCCTTCTTCACCGCTAACAGACAACGGGATCTGGCCAAGTCAGCATAAATGTATGAATATGAGCCGCATGCGGCTTGTCAGATTAAGTGTACTACTTTTTGACAACTACAGATTATGCAATTCGAAGAATTGTAGTGATATATACTGAAACAAAATACACACAATTTTTTAAAAAATTATACAGAATCATACTAAAAATAAGAAATTTTCCTTTTTTCGATTCATGGTTAATAGCTCGAACTACAACAGTAGTAAGATTTTTGAATTATATTCTTTAGTTGCAACAGTAGGTAGAGTTATGTTCCACGCTTTTAATTATCCATTATGGCCACCTTAGGCGCGGCGTTGCTGGGACATTAGCAAAAATAACCAAGAAAAAATAAAATAAAACCGCGATTTCCATCTCCACCACCTACCACTCTCACCACTTATCTCTTTTTATCCACCCTTTACAGTCTTCTTTCAATACGCCAACTCGCAATGTTATCAGACGTGCGAGTATTTGTGCGTCCTTTACCATTCGACCGTATGTGAATCCACCACCACCAGGTATAATAATTACTAACACTCTTGCAATATAGTTCAACGATCTGAAGTTGATGATGTCTTTGGAAAATTTGGCCCTCTGCAAGATATCAAAATCTTGCGTGGCTACGGGTTCGTGGAGTTCAAGAATAGTGATGATGCAAAGAATGCAGTCGATGAACTCAATTCTAGTGATTTCCACGGCCAGAGCCTCACAGTAGAGTTCGCCAAAGAAATGCCACCGTCCGGTCCTAGGGACCGAGATCGAGGAAGTTTCTACGACGACCGAGGAGGTCGTGGTGGAGGACGTGGAGGACGCGGCGGCCGTGATGGATATAGGGACCGTTATGGTCCTCCCCCTTCATCAGCAGGGCGATATCCTGCCGGAAGAAGCTATCGAGTTATTGTGTCTAATCTGCCAGAGGACACTGTTTGGCAGGATTTGAAGGATTTTGCTAGATCTGCTGATGTAGAGGTACATTATGCTAATTGCAGAAATCGCGACGGTACTGGAATCATAGACTTCAATAGTCGGGAAGACATGAATCGAGCCATTGACACCCTGGCTGGTAAGGAATTCAAGGGCAATCCTGTATCTTTGAATGAAGACCCACGCCCTCCTCCTCCGCCTCCTCCTCCAAGATATCGAGATGATTTTCGGCGTGGTGGGCGACGAGGTGGTGGTGGATTTGGACGAAGAAATGACCCGCGTGATAGATCACCATCTAGGGGTCGACGAAGCTATGGGCGAGACAGAGATTCTGACTATCGACGAGGTGGTAACTCTCGTTCTCGTTCGCGTTCTAGATCCTATTCTCCAAGACGGGGTGATTCTAGATCTCCACCACCACCTCCCCCAATGCAAGGAGAGCCACGAGGTAGGTCAAGATCACCACCTTCTCCACCTAGGGATAGATCTCGTTCACCTCCAGCTAAGTCTCCAGAAGACAGTGGAACATGGTAGCCTGACCTGCTAGTATTACATAGGGATGTCTCAATGGTGAAATTGTTGGAGTAACCGTGATGCTACTGCTTCTTCGTTATTTTATTTTTTTTCTTTTAAAATTTGTATATTATAAGGGAAAAAAACGATGGATGTTAAGAATGAGTTTTTTTATTTTATTTGTAAACCGTAGTATTTATATGTTATGATTGCTTTGAGCGTAATAAAAATGATTCGTACCCAAACGGGCATGTGCATGCAATGTCACGTTCGCAATAAACCTCTTTCTTCAAGGCACTAAAATGCAACATCAATCTATTAAACAAGTCTATTGATCTAGAATGTATACTGTCTTTACTCATAATTATTGGTAAGTCCAGCAAAGCTGCTTCCTTCCCGAGTCTTAGATCTAGCTTTCTAAAACTGCTTTTCTAAGCTGCCGCTTATACGTGGTCCTAATAAGATGAAACAAATGAACCATTGCAAAACAGTTCAGACCAAAAGATATGAGAAACGACGTCCTATAACAGCCTGAGCCCTTGAAGCACACTGACCCGTCGGAGCCATCATCCTTTGGCACGGAATTGGAGTCAAACACTCTGCCAAACATAAACGAGTACAGATAGGATGCTGTTACCTGAGAGATTGAAATTAGGCCCCAATTCTGTGAAAAACGGGCCATGCCGAAGGCCTCTGATATGATGGTGGGATATACACCATATGTTAGTCCATAAGCAAAGCCGATAATAACTGATATCCACCACATATGGGATTCCTCGGGGACGGTCATCGCCGCAACGTTTCCACACATCATGAGAATCAGAGACAGGAAGATCAGCCAGAGACGCTGATAGCCGAAATTTCGCTTCAAGTAGTCAGACAGGACCCCGCTGAGGAGTCTTCCTACGAAATTGGTGATAGAAATAATAGCCACTTGCAATGCCTGGATGGACTGGACTTCTCCCGGCGATGGTGCGGCTGATGAGGCCTCTCCATCAGCGCGCATAAGAGCCTGAACAACGTATCCTACACAGTAAATATACATTTGACCAGAGCCAGACATGAGACCCAGCATGAGGAAGTGTTCCCAGTAGCGCTTTTTGAGCATTAGTTTTAGACCACCAGTTTCGGTAGTACCTGTGCCCCTAGTGGTGCTAGTAGTCACCGCTGCAGTACTGTCTTCGGTGACTGTCGAATCAGTAGTTACGCTAGTGGCTGTATGGCTGAAAGTGTTGGCGCCTGGTTTGTTCGCATCGTCGGGTACTATAAAAGACGATGATTCGCTATTATTCGCGTAATTGGCACTACTACTGGTACCAGTAGTAGTATCGGCATCCTGACCACCAATTAGAGGCTGTCGCTCCCCGCCATCGGACACAATTTCCGGTTGGCCATAAACCCTGATGAATGGGATATTGAAAAAGCTAAGACTAGTGGTTAACAGGGTCAGAACCAGCAAAAACCCACTGGTGTCTCCTGGATAGGCGATACCACCTACTGTGGAGAACAGAAATGCCGAAAGCCCAAAGGCCGACATGGGCACACTGGTAGCGGTTCCCCTATGCAGAGGAAAGTTTAGTGCTGTAGTTTTGATACAAGCTGCATAAGTCAATGTACTACCGAATCCCGCTAAACCTAAAGCGAAACACAACAATGGAACTATTCTAATCGTGAACACATAGGCATGATATAGTGTTGCATACCCCACAAGAAGGCAGATAGTGCCCAGACAGCATGGTAACAGCATGCCGTAGTGATCTACTAAATAACCAGCGATCGATCCTAGTAGAGCGACCCCTAGTGGGCCAGTCATGCCAATCAAAGAGGTTTCTGTTGCCGACAGATCCAGTCTGTCAGCCAGTTGTGTCGAATATGCTGAATATACATAGATAGTACCACAGCCGAGACTTGCTATGAAGCATGAGATGATTGTACTCAAGCGCTTAGCTTCTAAGGACAACATATTTTTGGAGAAAGTGCGCCAACTGCGTGTTATGTCTCCATGCGGTGATATGTTATCAGGAAGAGATCTATATACTAGACTAAATGAGACTACGCAAGATCTGGGCCTATACTTTATCGAATAAGGAGTTTGAGTTCAGACAAAATGGAGTAAAGTGTCGTCGGATTTTAAAGCGGAATAGATAAGGTATTTATAGTGGTTCAGGTATCCGAGATAATTATGCCATTTTTTGCTATAGATGCGGCCCCCGCCCGCCGGGGGCGTGTAAATTTGGGGGGAAAGAAACAATTAGGCACCTGGGTAAAACTGCGTGGGCATATGTGGGTTTCCCAGTGGGGGTCGATTACCCTTTGGCATTGCTGCATAGGAGTAATGTAACAAGTCTTCTTGGTATTGTTTTGGGGGTGAATGTAATCGATTTTGAATAGTGAAACATGTATCCGAGACTAGTACCACATCAATTGTTCTATCTGATTGTAGTTTGCTAGCTACGATGAATTCCTGAACTCGGGTGGAGAGAAAATTTGGGTTAAGAGCTGGTTATTCTTTAATATAGTCGTTTTCTGGAATATACATATATACACATACACTACTTTTTAGATTTATTCTTTTTCTTCTTCTCTTTCTTCTTGAGACCTCCCATGCCTGATTTCATAACTTCAGTATATTGTGCCCAGAACGTGTCTAGATCAGCCGAGTCCACTACTGTAGACAATTTTACCTTCTGCTTCTTATCGTCCTTCCCATTAGTTGCTCTGAAAAGAACACCAAACGGCGTAGACTCATTTTCCGATTCTTTTGAAATTACTGATTTTTTTTTTTTTTTTTTCTGAATTAGTATTATTAACTGTGAGATTAGGCATTCCTTGACATACATCGTTTTTGTGTGAGATATACTGATCCTGATTGCTCACTACTGGAGAATAAGTCACCTAAGCGAGCTAGAAACTGTTATGTACGATAATGTTAGTTCCCTATGTGTAATTTAGACATCATTTACCGCTTACCTCGCTATTTGTAGAACGACTCATTTGATCCTCTTTATATGCTGTGGAAAATTTCAGTTAATGATTATAATTTTGTTCTCTCAGCGACGACCTGTTTCTCCCAGAGAAGGTATGCACGTGTTTGGCACGTGATTTCGTACCGTGATACGAAGATTAGAATAATACGAAAGATTAACGAACCAGTATAGAATACAGAAATGGGCAGATAATAACATTCACAAAATTGATTTATGCATTGTGGCCATATACACACCTATGGATATATATGGCACTGTATAAACTATACAAAAAAAAAAAAAAAAAAAAAAAAAAAAAGAGACTATCATTTTGACGTCTTTGATTCTTTGAATATTCACTTCAGCGTTAAGAACAATACATCCCCATGCCTATATGTCACAAAACCACACCATCATACCTATATATCACAATCGGCTAACTTACTACCAAGTTACTGCCAATACTACTCCTCGTCATCATCAGCTAGCTCCACAACAAGACTCCCATTAGGCCAAATAGTCTTCTCATCCTTAACATACAAATCTCCTCTCGGCTCCAACACCTTTCGTGGCATTGGACTCACCAATTCGAATCCGTACTGGTGCTCATAGCCCTGCGGCTTAGTCTCCAAAGGCTGAAAATTCTCATCCTTCAACAGGTCATAACACTCTACAAATGCATACACGTCTTCAAGAGTGCTCTCTTTCGAGAACTTCCGCACGATCCTTTCCCCTGACAACAATCTCAAGCTTACACGAGCACATTTCTCACCATCTCCTTCCTGCGGCTCGCTAATAGAAGCCGCACGCCATCGTTTCCACAATAGCCCCAACCTTTCCTGCTGCTCCTTCTTCTCTTGAAGCTCTTTTTCTTTCTGTTCTTTTTCTCTTTGGACCCTTTCTTCTTCCTCTTGCTGCAATCTCCGTTCTTCTGCTTCTCGTTTGTTTCGCTCCTCTCGTTCTTGGTCAGCTCGGAGACTTCGTTCGTAAGCAGAGTCTTGCTCCTCCCGTAATTGCCGACTCATGTCTCGTTCTTGCTTGTCAAGAACCAGTGACATCAGCTTGGGCTGGTGCTCTTCCATCTTTTCCTCAATCGTCGAGATAATTGTATCCCCATCCATGATACCTTTGAGCCTCGCCAAAACAGTCATGACTAAAATGTTCGAAGTAGGCGTCTTGGGGCTTGGGGCGATTAGAGCGACAAATGGAAATTTGGTAACTTCCAATCCACTAGCAACTTGATAAGCCTCAGACTCCTTCACATCGCCAACCCAGAGTGTGATATCATCTCTTTTCAAAAATTGGACAAGCTGCTGATTCAGCAAAATATCCCGGTTGAACGACTCTGTCAAATCATGCTCAGGGCTCTCCAAAACTACCACCAGGTAATGCAAATTGGTCTTGGCCTTTTCCAGTGCCTCTGTGTAGCCCCCTTCGTAGAACGGTAGCTCGTTTGATCCATATTTTTCTTCAAAAGATCTTATAAATCTTGCAGCGACAGTCTTCGCGTCTACGTTATCGCCACCAGTCCTCGTAGCATTGCGGTTTGCTGGGTAATAGCCGGTAAATCGAGGCAAAAATGGGAAAACCATTGATAACCAGTATAGTAATGTACTGAACAGTTTGTATCCATAAGTTATAGGTGCGAAAAGCACTGTCTGTATGATTGAAAATCCGCTACTACGAGGGGTATAAACTGCTGGATTCGGATTGATCCGAGGCGCAATATCGTGTTCTGGTTGTAGTGTATGAAGATCTTCCAGCAGAGAAGTAGCAGTTCTCTGCGAATTCAGTGATGGTGGTGAATGCGGTTCTGTTACTTGTGGCGGTGGTGGTGGTGCTCCTTGGATTCCACCCTCAAAGTGTAATGCTACTGCAGTCTAGAAAATATATGGTTAGCTTCTTCATTGAATTTTTTTTTTTTTTTTTTTTTTTTTTTTTAAAAAAAAAAATTAGTCTATATCCTCCACATCCGCACAGTATCCACACATTTGCAAATGATCCTCATGTACACTAGTTTGCCACTTACTTCCAAGTTCCAATTCGATGACCGTAGCAAATTGATCGCTAAACCTCTATCTTGTTCCCAACTTGTAATATCGACAAACTGCTCTAATAGTTGTGATTGCTGAGCCGTTAGGTCGGATTCAGACATTGTGGGTTGGTTTTAGTCAAGGTGGTTGCTGTATAGCTGGAGACGTGGAGAGAGGGAGAAGAAGCTGCCCAAGGGTAGGCCGGGTAACGGACTTGTGAGCCGCACTTATGAGGCTCAAAGATTAGCATCAGAATTAGTCGAGCAGCCAAATTGATAGTAGAACCAGGCAATATTAGTAGTCCCATTAGATTTTATGCAGATTTATCAAGTTTCCAGTTCATCTAGGTATATGGAGAACGTTCTCAATTTTTTTTTGTTTAGTACTATATATACGATAGATATAGACTGTCAAAACCTGCTGATTGATGTGTACCAATTGAAGAAGGATATAAATGGTAATATTAACAGAAATATACGATCACACTGACAATTTGTGTATCATCAGGGAAATTAAGAAGAAAAAAAAAAGTACAGTCATAATAACACATTAAAAAGAGATACCAAAAGATTCAGAGTAAAAAGACTACTCAATCTTAATAGTATCTTGGAGTTCCAAATTCCTGCTACTAGATCCAACATAGATCTTGTATTCGCCTCTTTGTACGCGCCACCCTTGTGTATTCACATCCCAAACAGCCAAGTCTCGAACCTTGAGGTCAAACTCAACCTTGGTGTATCCTCCTTCACCAATTGTTACCTTTTCAAACCCCCTCAACTGTTTAGCTGGGGACGGATACTCGTCACTATCTGGGAAACCAACGTAAAGCTGGAGAACATATGAGCCGTAATATGGACCTTCGTTAGAAACTGCGGCTCGTACCTTGTATGCAGATTTCCACAACTCTGGATTACCACCAATACCACCTCCAGCAGTAGCAAACACTTGCTCTTCTGGGTGTTCGTCGCTATATCCCTCTGGGTATGGGTATTCGCCATCAGTTTTGTTGACCTGGTCGATATATGGATACATATAATGCGGGATCAAGGTGGCTCCTTCTGGAGCCTTTACCTCACTGATGTCCGGTAGTTTCTCATCTTTGTTAATCTGAGCTGGTTCCAGTGCATTGGCCTTTGGCATATATTCCGGCGGGCTGAACTCTTGGTAAATTTCCAAATCTTTCACAGTCCAGTTGGAGTAAGACAGACCATAACCAAATTCGAATCTTGGTTCAATATTGTTCTTTTCAAAATGTCGGTAATCGATAAATACTCCGGAAGAAAAATCATCTTGAGGCGCCCAGTCACTACCATTCTTCCACTTGTTGTAAACTGGAATATAGTCCTTAGAGTCCTTAGCAATGGTAAATGGTAGCCGACCAGATGGGTTCTGCTCACCAAATAAAATCTCTACCAAAGCATCGCCGAAATCTTGTCCAGTTGGGGTGTTCAGCAGGACAGCAGTGACATTTTCATGGTCAATCCATCTTTCCATATCAATTGGCCCGACAGTGGTAGCGACAATCACATTGTTCTTGTTCAATTTCACGGCCTTCTCAATCAACTCATCGGCGCCGTGCCATAGAGAGTAGTTAGTTCTGTCACCATATGAGTTATTGGCTACCAAACCGAACCCTTCGCCGGAATTAGACAGCCCAAAGACGAAATTAATATCAGTATGCTTTGCGATATCGTAGAAGTTAGTGGTGTTCAGTACGCTATCGTTGGCATATACCGCGTCAGCGCCAGTTGTAGAAAGAACACTCATTCCCTCTTCGATACCCCGTCTGTTGATTGCATCGTAAGGAGTAACGAAATATGGGAACTCAACTGCACCAGAACCCCAACCAGTACCCAAAGCACCGTCACTACACATTTGTCGGTCACAGTTGGGCCCATCTGGTGATGGCATAGCTGCAAGCCCTAAGATTCCTACTTTTCGAGGTAGCTCCTTATTTTTGGCTTTCAATGGCAAAGTATTGTTCTTGTTCTTAAGTAGTACGAAAGATTCAACAGCACCTTGGTATGCAACTTGTCTGGACTGCTTACTGATCGCATTGACATGCTTGTTTAGAACTTGCTCGCCGCCGAATCCCTTGTACATGTTTCCGACATCGTCCAAGCTAGACATATAAAAGTTTGGTTCTTCACCAACCTCATAGGTCTTGTCAACACCTACAAAGTAATATGCAGAGAGAATTCTAGTAGCCATGTCATCGACCCTCCATTCTGGGACAGTGCCATTGAGGACCATATTAGTCATATTTGCACCCCAGAGAGACCAGTCGCTAGTGGCAATATTGCCACCAGGACCTGGCATGTTCATATCTAACCCAGCTAGCATGGCTCCAGCGCCGGAGTGAGTTGCACCCCAATCACTCATGATAAAGCCCTGAAAACCCAATTCTTCCTTGGCCAAACCATTCAGCACATGGGAGTTTTGACAACCATAAGAATTATTGAGCTGGTTATAAGAGCACATGATAGAAGCCGCACCGGCATGGATAGCTTCAGCAAATGGCCACAAGTAAATTTCGTGCATGGTTCGATCATCAATATTACTACTCAAAACCTCTGGAAGATTGCCCCATCCGTGTTCACGAGCCTCGTCGACATTTCGATATTGCTCCTGTTCGTTTCCAATCAAATGCTTAATGTTAGTCATGATGCCCTGTTCTTGGACACCCTCAACAGTTAGAGCTCCGGCAACACCTTGCAAGTATGGATCAGAGCCAAATGATTCCCAGTTTCTACCACCCAGAGCTACAGCTCCAATTGGACCGATGCAAGGGCCCAGCATTACATGGACACCTTTCTTTCGGAATTCCTGGCCAATGGCCTGGCCCCTTCGGTAAGCCAAATCCTTATTAAATGAAGTAGCAACAGACAATCCAGGTGGGAATGAAGTGACAAAATCAGTACTGCCCACACCCAATGGGCCATCTTGTACGCATATCTGCGGGATGTCAAAACGAGGAACAGAACCAGTGGAACCGGAGCATCGACCCATAGGGAACCCAATTCCGGTAGTCAAGTTAACCTTTTCAACCAGAGTCATTTGATTGACTAAATCTCGAGCTCTTTGTACAGCTTCCGACCACGTGGTATCCTTCAAACGTCCGGTTAAAGGAGATGGATAGAATGGAGGACTTGTTGGCAGGTCGGGCTTCTCGTTGCTACTATTGCCGTCTGAGCCGCTATCTGGAGCGGCGGCTGCGGCTGAAAGCCACAGCATAAAACAGCACAACCAAGTAAGGGTCTGTTTCATCATGTGGACTAATTGCTAATTTTATTTCTTTTTCAGCTTGAGTGCACAAGAAGTTTTGTGATTCTGGAGAAGAAAAGAGAATATGAAATATAGAGGAAGTACTTCTTTTTTATAAATTCTTGACTTATTTAAATAGACCAAAAAGTGGGGCAAGATGTATGTTTATGGAGACAGCAGGAACATTTTAATTTTCTTTTTTCTTTACTGCTTCTTTTGATTTTGAAACCGATTCTGGAAATTTTGGCCTTATTGGTATCTGAAACCCCATGGCTCACAAGCTTGTTGGCTTTTAACTGTACGCAAGGTGACAAATCTATCAGAGTTCAAGTGCTTTTCTTTTTCCAAAGTTCAAAAACCACGGATATTTTAAATCGCCTTTTAGGATTACCAACAAATGAATAATCAAAAGCAAAAACCAGTTCGGGCATCAGAAATCGCGCGGTTTTGTCCGGTTCAAAACAACGTTCGATGGCGATCCATGCAGATCAAGCCGGTGGTAATGAGAAATAAGAAACAATCCATTAGTACTGGCAAAGCGGGGTAGAATGCATTGTCAATTCTTCCACCTTGCATTACTGTTGTCAGGTCCAGATGAACAAATGAGGGTTTACTCAGGGACGAATTCCGCTCTATGAAGAACATGCTTGTCAATTGATCCTACAGAACAAAAAGAAAAAGAAAAAAAGACCAGACTAGAAATCTAAATTCAGGATGAAAGAATACTTCAAAGAAATTGCAAGCAACTTTGCTTTGCGTGGGGAAAATGAAAAACTTTCTACGAAGTCAACTGAACACGACCATGTTTCAATCGCGGAATAACTGCATAATGAATCAAAGCTGGATCACATCGCCCCAAGAACTGGTCTTGGCAGCTAGAATGACGGAACCATTTGACCCCATTTTCCCCAGAATGAGTAGATTTTGTTCTACGAGAAAGCTTTTCTAGAACAAAAAAATAAAATAAAAAAAGAACTGAAAACAAGTTAGGAAAGGATGACAGTTATTGTCTGCCAAAATAGAAGCGATCTTCGTGCTCATGAATCTATCAGCTAATAAATTGGTCCTCATTCCTTCGTCTGAGGCGGTCTGATCCAGATTGATAGGTGGAGAAAAAGGGTATTCTCATCTTACCATATTACCCAATAGCTCCAATTACCTAACTCAACACTGCCTGCATGTGTTCAGAATATGCTGATCACCCCACCTGATATACCAAACCCGATTAGAACCGTAAAACCGAACTTTGTTTTAGTCCTTATTTTATCCGAGAAAATCCCTGCAGCTGTGACATAAAAATTAGTCTAATGAATCGGACCGTTGGGTTTTATAGGGTGATCACAATTGCTGCCAAAGCATTGAAGATCTTGAATATCAATGGGTCTCTCTGGGATACTTTTTGAGGAGAACGGGACGGATTGGATCCTATGCACGGCGCACTCACTTGAATGATGACTATCTGCATGCACTTAGTTAGCTGGTCGGAGACGGAAGAGGGGATTCTGCATTGTTCCGGAGTTCTTAATACCGAAAGAATTATATCGACGGCCCGAGGTAGGGGAGGAGACATGAGCAACGACTAGCCAGTAGAACTGTGCTAATTGGGATAAAGGCACTAGAACTATTAGAATTATTGGTAATCAAATATAATAAGATGAAATGGTGATATCATCTCAGATACGTCGAATAGAGTTGGTGGTACGCACGGGTTCCGGGCTATTAAAACGTCGAGAGTCTAGAAGTACATTTGATGGTAAGACAAGAATTATGTTCTAGATCCGTTCCATTGGAAATTGACTATTTACAATACTTGTTTTTTTTTTCTTTGATATTGGGAAGGATAGTTGAGAATAATATAATCTGAGACTAGAGAACCGTACTCGCTGGTTTCATTTCTATAGGTACTTGGTATTTGGTACATCAATCTTAATGTTGGATAATATTCTAGACAATTCTGGTTAAGGGCCAATAAGTAGTTTATAACTTTGCAGTATATTTTCCGGTGTACCATGAACAGTATCTATTTCAGCAACTAAGTGCTCAGAGGGATCTATCACCGCTTAGTGCGTATAGTCTGGGTACTGTGATTATAGACCATCGTCGATAGTAATACACTACAATCACAAAACATAGACAGTTAGTTCCTGAATTTTCGAAATAGTTTATTGCGTAGCTAAAGATATGACAGTTTTTATTCATATCCCAAGATCAGCTAATTAATGAGTCTCTAGGGACATCAGCCGTGCGGCTTGCCAGACTTGTACATATATTAAAAGTATAATTAAAACTTAATTTTTGTATCTCACAACTACAATATATGGGGAAAAACAAATACCTTCAAATATTTCATAACGAGCCTATAACCAGAACAAAAATTGCACTAATGGTCGAAAACATGTGCAAAAATTTATACTTTTTCGCAACTAATACTCCAATGATGCATTCTCTCGGCAGTACCCTCCGGCAAAACATGAACTGGATTCATCGCCATGACCTTGTCATCCTCAGAGACAGAAACATTTTTACAAGGTTTAGAAGCCCACCTGAACGCATAATCTCCAACAGTGTCATCGGCATGTCCGTTAAAGCTATAGGTGTACTGAGCACCTGATAGCCCTGCTAAAGTATAATTGGTATGGTAGGCATCAGGTCTTTTCCCCGGTTTATCTCGTAGTCCTCCTCGTCGTTCTTGACAGCATACCAAAGTGTAGTTTTGCAAACCAACCCGATCCCATATCTGCTGACCTGGTTCAGTACCGGGGATTTCAATTGCATTCTCAATTAGAGCCCAACAGCCCCCAACCCAGTGATTATAGCACCCGTCTACAAGTTTGTTTGTTCTTCCTGAAAACCCTTTCTCCGGTTGAAATTGCCGCGAGCTGAGCCACTTAGTGAACTGTGACAAATCTATATATTTGTTCAACATCTCGCACGGTCGACCCACTATACACAAAGCTGCTAATGCACAGAATGCATATCCACCATGAGCCTCCGTGCCAGGGATTGAGCTAAATCCGCCTTCATATGTTTGGCAAGATCTTATGAATTCGGGAGTATTTTCTACTAACTCCGGGGTCAGTAGGTTGAGCAATGACGCTATTGCTAATGCACAGTAGGATGCTCTTGTATCGACCTCACCTCCTCTATGCATTGTGAAACTTCCATTGGGCTGTTTCATCTCCATAAGAAAGCTATACATTCCCTCGCGATCAATTTTATCCCAGGTATTGGGGTCGTCCGTCAGAGCCAGCCCCGTAACAGCTGCATAGGTGGGTGCCAAATGAGCCAATTGCCCGTTATTTCCTCCAAACCCACCAGTGGCGCTTTGGCATGCTAGTAAAGAGTCCGATATCCCACTCTTGAGATCAGATATATCGTCTCCGAGTAATGATAGAGCATTAGCAGCCCAGTAAATCATCCAAGGTCTTGAGGCATCCAGGCTTCGAAATGCCCCCGGCAACCTGCCCAGCATGGATCGTAAATATGCTATGTGATGCTTTCGTTTCAGACAGTGATCCTCCTCTGTAGCCGATTCATAGTGCTCAATAATAGTGCTCTCTGTTTCATGCTGGAGCTGAGAAGTTGGGGTTGGGTAGTCATCTCGAATCCGTGCCAAATCTATCTTAACAGGGGCCATTTTCGGGTTCCTAGATTGCTGGTCACGCAACTCTTGAATCGTTCGTATCTGCTGAATGCTAGAATTTATTCGTGCCATGCTGACTTTGGGTCTCTTATATGCCATGTGGTGGAGTACTATATGAGGATTTTATTTTTTATTGCCGGGGCTCTAACCGTTGTCTAATCCCAATCTGGCTAGTGCCAAAGCTCCCCGATCTGGTTAGTAACCTCCTGCATTCAGCTTTCTACTTCTTCTCCCCACATCAAACACTCCGGCAGATCTAACTATATCCTTAGATAACTAAAATCAGTGGGGTGTCATGAACGATTTGCTGGAAAATGGAAGAGTAAGAAATTTCTGAAAAGGATCAGGCTAAAAAATAGTAGCCCCTGTTCTTTTGTACCCTAAAGAAGACCCCGTTACTGACCAAATGTTTGATCATTTTTCACATTGTAGCTCTACCGATCTAGTGCTTTGTACAAATATTCTTTAGGACAACAAGATGCCGCGAGAAAGCATGCACTTCTCGCTGCTCAAGCATATAGTAAAGCATGTGATGGTGTTCCGCAATATCATAGAAATGCTACAATCAGGCTGATGAAAGAATCTATGGACCTAGAGCACTCTCTGAGGTCGACTGATAACACGAGCTTGTTGTTAAATCACTCTGAAAAACTTATGTACATTAGCTCTAAGATTGGGGAGTCAGAGTTTTTCCCCTGGACTGACGATCCAATCAATGAGGAGTTTTGGGATACGTATGAAGACGGAGCAGAGCTCAAATTGCCACCACAATTAGCCAAATTCTTCACTGGGTGGAAACGTCCCTCTATCAGTGGCATCTCAAACTGGAAAGGAGATGTCCATGTTCTTTATCAAGATTCTTTGGAAGACTGCTCAGTGGTGGCATCACTTCTTTCAGTAGTGTATCTAGAGAAACGCACGGGGAACTTTGTGCTTTGCGACAGGCTTTTTCCCAATTCTTCAATCTCACGTGGGGGGAAGTACCATGTGAAGTTGAAAATAAACGGTGTTGATCGTCGCATCATCATCGATGACCGGCTGCCATCGAGCTCTGGCAGGAGTTTGCACGTGGAAAGCAATGACGAGAAAGCTCTATGGCCAGCATTGTTTGAAAAAGCGTACATGAAAGTAATGGGTGGGTACGATTTCGAGGGTTCTCACGCCTGTCTAGACACGTACTATTTCACAGGATGGCTACCGGAGTATATCTCACTGCAGACTGCTGAAGAAGACCACACAAAGACTCTGAAGCACCTCTGGGACAGAATATACAAGGGCTGGAAAAACGGTGATTTGGTGCTTTGTTTAGGTACCGGAAGCTTCGAAAGAGACGAGTCCATACGACTGGGACTTATTGGCGATCACGATTACACGATTATAGATATGAAAGAGTCTGAAGAGACTGGCGAAAGACTGGTTCTTATAAAGAACCCCTGGAGATATGATGGCCAGCAGCTGGACAATGGAGGAGCTGTGTTACCCCCATTTGCTGTGCCAAACATGGACGTCGGCTATGGTTCATTCTGGATCGATTTCGATACAGTAAGAATGTGGTTCCAGAGCCTCTATCTCAATTGGAACCCTCAGGTTTTCTCTCACGAGACGGTGCTAAACTTCACGTGGGAAACAGCGCAAATCGCACACAGTCAAGCGACCAAGTCACACTGGAAGAACCCGCAATTTCTAATTCGCAATGAATCAGAAGAGCATCCAGCCTTTGTAACGCTGCTCGTGATGAGGCATCTAACAAACCGTAAGGTCAAAGGCTTTATGAACCTGATGATATACGACTCGCTGAGTCGCATCACCCTTCTAGGCAATGGAAAAATCGTTGTTGAAAGCCCAAGCATCAACACCTCATATGTCACGATTAAGTTCTCACTGCCACCCAAGTCCACATATTTGGCTGTTCTGTGTGCTAATGAAGTCGAAGCCGAGTGTTGCAAAATGCTTAAATACACTCTGTCGACGCATTCAGACCAGCGAGTATCAGTGGTCAAAGCCCGCGAGCAATTGGCCTACAAGAAGGCTTTGACAGGAATGTGGACAAGGCAAACCGCTGGTGGAGCCTGGTCTACGGCAACTTACAACAAAAACCCTCAATTCAACATCAAGATCCACCGACCCACAGCAGCACGGCTGTATGCATTTTCCGAAACGAATTTACCTCTCAACGTCCAATTGTTTTGGAGCAAAGGCAAGCCCATAAGAGGGTACGTCGAAAAAGATGTCTTGTGCTCTAGCGGCCAATACCGAACCGGCTGCTGCGTAGCTGAATCAAAGCTTGTTCAACCCGGAGAATACACAGCTGTTGTCTCCAGTTTCGAACCTGGGCTTGGCGGTTTTGAACTAGTAGTACTTACGGAGGACCGAGATTGCTCAATCTCTTTGTTAGCTCCTGAAACTGCAGGTCTGTTTTGTAGATATATATCGCGAGTTTGGGACGGCCAAAACAGACAGGACATTCCATTCACGGTTGAGCGGCAATGCGAGGCTAAACTCCATCTCTACTCACTACCTTCGTCCGAGGAGTCATCACCAGAGCCGGCTACATATCGTCCGAATTTACGGGTCAGTGTGTACGAAGAGCTCAATCTGGTTGGGTCTAGTGAGTACTTCTCGGATCAGGTTTTTGGTATCTATTTGGATAACGTGCGGCTGTACCCAGGGATTGTTTACATTGCGACTATTGAGCGGATGGAGGCTGGCTATGGTGCTTATCAGTTGGACGTGTTTTCTTCGAGTCCTGTGGTATTCGATCCTTAATTGGGCGAAGTGTGGAGTGAACTGTGTCAGTTGGGTGCTGTCAATAAGGACAATGGTTGATGACGTGAAAGCGATGATCTGGTGGATCAGTCGGCAGGATGGATCTTTAGCCTCTTGCACGAATGATATATTTCACAAAAGGGTCCATTTTTTCCGTAGAACCCAGGGATTCCCTTCTCAAAACTTGGTTTCCATGTTATCGAGACTTTTTTTGGCATATAGAGTTATATACCCAATACTAATATATTTATATATCTAATGATAATTCCAATACTTAAGAGGTGCTCAAATTTGTTCCATCGGATGGTGTACGCGTCGGCTCAATATTTGCACAAAATCCTTCACTACTCTAGCTCAGGTACTATTCACCACCCACACCATGGCCCGACGCAAAATCATCCGTAAGCAGAGCCTCTCATCGCGACTGGCCTCATTACCGTTTGATCTATGGCTGTCAATCAGCGAGTCCATAGAAATCTTTGATTGGGATGCTCGTGCAGTACCAATTGCCTTGCCTCTGGGAGCTGCTTGCAACTTCCTTCTACTACTATGTCGAGCATATTCCGCATTAAATGACGATTCTTCCGCTGATGAAGAGCTATTCTCTTCAAACACTCGCATGGAGAGTGATCTCTTCAATGTGCCAGAACGCCGACCGTTCTTCACAGTCCTCGTATGTCTCTCTCTGCTTATTGTGCACTAGTAGTCCTTTATCAATATACGTGCTAACTCTTATCCTCCCGGATATTTACAAATCAAGTTCTCTACACTTACGTTGTCTCTAATACTACTATGCATTCTCAACACTTTCTACTGTTACAACAAAAAGAGAAAGTACACACTCATGGGTAGAAAAATCACAAACGAACCAGACACCCCTTCTGCTCGGAAAGTCAAATATCAGGACACAGAAACACCGCCAGAGTCTCCGTTGAAGAGAATCCTCTCTTGGAATTCAGATTCTGGAGAAGATATTTGGCAATTAGACATATGGGACCCCTCCAAGTTCAACTTATATCTGGCATGCTCTTTTTCGCCCGTCCATGTCTTTAGCATAATGTACGCACCATTTAGCACATATCTGCTCTTCCTTTTGATAGTGGTCTCAGTATATATGTTTGGCATGACATGGAAATTCAACACAATGGTGAAGGATCGAGCTATACTTCACAGTGAAGTCCTTGGTGAATATGGGAAAAAGATCGTACATCCGACATTATATACCCAGAGACGAGATGTCGCGGTTGGTACTGATGGCACCATTGACACATTTTCTCCGGCTCCCCAGTCTAAATATGTAACAAGAGATGTCCGAGAAAGCAAACGGCCTTCCTCTATGGGGCCATCATCTGTTGGTTCGAGTAATTCGTGGGGCTCTCCTATCCGACCCAGTGCTTCTCAACCTCCATCCAGTTTGAGGCATAGGGCTAGTTTGAACTCACTGAAATTTCATCCCGCAGGTTATTCTGACAAGTCTACCACGAGCTCTACTAGTACTGGTACCACGACTCCTAAAACAAGATCCCGACCTTGGCAGAAAGCCCCGGATTATAATACCTCTCCTTTAGCTAGGAAATAAGCCTCCGTACTTGTGATATACTCGTGTTCATTTCCCACTTTCTGTCTCGTTCTCAGTTTCCTATTATTCATTATTTGTCTGTAGTACTCTAAAGCAGATTCTGGCTTTCGTCGTGATCTCAGTTTTACCGCTTTTTACTCGGCTATTTTCTTGACTTATGCTCAATTAGGTGTCCCCACTTTTAGCCGCTGGATCAGATCCAACGGTCTTATTTAAGGGTTCAGCCTTGCGTCCGATCTCCTGCAAAAAAAAATAACGAAAAACGACACATCACATAGACATCAACAACAGCACTAAAATGGATTCAATCCCCAAAAGAGAGCAGTTGCCAGGATACAAGGACTACTGGGTTAAATTACTTCATCCATGGAAGCTCAGTTACTACCGTAGAACGGAAGTTGGGGTGACATTATACGAATCTATGTGTAAAACCCCCCTCATGCTCCACTGGATAGGTCCAGAATTCTGGATCTGCCCGAACTCAGTGATTCGGCAATCCATCGAAGATCCGCGAAAAAGACTACAGCAATGCATTGATGAGGCTAGCAAACACCGCAAAGTAGTCCTTGCACTAGGCAGGTTCATCCATGAGAGTATGCTCTCACCGAGAGTAGTAGCCTGGGGCCTGTTCACTAAGAACGAATATAATGAGAACATAATGATAGGCTTTTCCTTATGGAAACTGCCGAGCTATATGAAGGAGGACTTGGATCAATTTTTCCACCGGGACCATATATTGTTCAAGTTGTACAAATGGCTCACTATCCTAAAGTTTCGTATTATCGATTTCTTCGCATTCTTCAAGCATAATGGCCATCCTTTTCGTAATAATCGACTAGATCAGGTAAGCCAGAAGAGAACAGAAAAGTTCCCGCTATTTAAAGTAGAAAGCGATGAACGTGGTGATCAACTGGCAACCAAGACTTACGATCAGCTTCAAGACGAGGTCTACAGGCCAAAGGATACAGTATTCCTCGGGTATTTTGGCATCAGTAACGAGTACCAGCGAAAAGGACTAGGTGGTGCCTTTTTCAATTATATGCTGGATAAGATCCCGAACAGGTCTACCCCATTTGTATCTCAAGATGGTGAGCATGCTACTACTGGACCGCAGAAGGTTTGTCTCAATTCGACCGAGGACGGCATTGAATTCTACAAACGGCAAGGAATGACTGTTACCTGTGATTTTGATATGACTACAGAAGATGGTATACATATGATTAGTGCTCGGATGGACATGGCGAGATGAGCGCTGAGAGAGCGCTGGACCAACGTGAGGTATATATAAAAAGAATAATAATGACATAGCATGAGACATGACAAAACAAAACAATTAACGTAATATCACAAGCAATTCTAATTTCAAAGTTCACGGGTTCCCGCTCTTCTATGTATATCCGCTAAATTATTTTACAAATCGTCCCATCCAAACACCAGCTCTTGAGCTCGTTTGGTGGTCCAGCTGAGCCAACCTTGCTTCGACTTGGACTTGGTATCCTGCTCCTTAATATTTGACAAAGAAGGTGCCATCCGCACACTCTTCTTGTTATTGAAAATGGACTTATTGTTTTGCACTTGAATTCTCTTCCCACCACCAGGCAGTACAGGCATTGAGATTGTCCTTGGGACAGTCTTTTGTTGCTGCGGCTGCTGACCAGCTGATTCATTATTTGCAGACCCCCCATTCAACACGTTTTGTTCCTGCTGTTGTCTCGGAGGAGAATCGATTTCCATCTGCTGCTCATCAATCGGTTGCATGCTAGTTTCCCCAGCACTAACCAAATCACGGCTATTAGTTTGGTTAACTGCGGTACAACCAATTAAATATTGGTTTGCAAATAGTGTCCCATTCTCGTTCAATGCACGTTGGGCACTAGTAGCATTACTGTAAGTGATTTTGATCCAATTGGATCCCGACTGGACTGGAAGTGGTGCAAACTTGTTAGCTTTATGCTTAGAAGGGCTGGCCTGTCCACCACCGGTGACATTTTCTAAAATTTCGCCAAATCGTGAAAAATGTTTAATAATTAGAGTAGCCAAAGTAGGAGGAAATCCAAACACCACTACAGAGTTCTCACTTGTATCCTCAGCTCCACTAACGCCAACGCCAGAGCCGCTAGCACCATTTCCATTTGCAGGCAGCAGAGATGACTCGTTGCCTGTTTGATCTAATCTCTTGCTGGAGAGACTGTGTGAAGCACCCCCAAAGGATTCGGATCGTTTCAATCCTGAGCCATAATTGTGAGCTTTAGCACTAGAAGTTTGTGAAACATCGTATATACTCTCAGTTGGAGGTAAGTCTTCCTCATCAATAATGTTATTCCTCTTGGTATGTGCCGGCTTTGGAGTTCCAAAAGATGTGCCATAGCTTGGAGGAGACTGGGCGCTTACAGAACCATGTCGGCTTGAGGTCGTCATTGTGACTCGGTCTGGCGTGGAAAATGAGCTTTTTTGTCGCACCTGTGATAAATGAGATGGGATATGTCGTCGATCTTTATCACGCCAGCTAGGGGTACTCACGCGCGATGGAGAATTGTATAACCCACTGCTAAGTTCCATCGTGGAATGGGATTGAACTAGTGGACCTCCACTAGCCATCAGACTGTTGGAGTTGGTATTGTGATTTCCGCTGTTACCCGAGTTGGCTCCTAACACAGACTGGGAAAAAGAGGAATTTGTCGATTGATTGAAGATGCTAGTACCTTGAAGTGAAGTATTTGCAGAGGTAGAGGCTTGGTTTTGATTGCTAAATAATGAAGGTTGTTGTTGTTGTTGCTGCTGTTGCGGCTGACTACCAAACAGGCTATTAGAGTTTGAGCTGCCCATTGGCGAAGGTCGATTGTTCAAGGATGATGCAGTATTAGTGTTTCCAAACATGGAAGGATTGGAGCTATTGTTGGAACTGGGATTGGAGTTATTACCAAAGAGTCCAGTACCAGTGGAGTTTGAACTACCACTATTGTTGTTTCCAAACAGTGACGTTGTGCTTGTGGTATTTGTGTTCGATGACGTGTTATTGTTGTTTCCAAATAATCCGGAACCACCAGAGTTGCTATTATTGGTGCTATTAGAATTACCGAACAACCCCCCGGAGGATCCACCAGTGGTGTTATTAGATGGTGCCCCGAAAAGGTTCCCTCCACTTCCGCTGTTATTGTTATTATTACTATTACTCTGACCGAAACTGAATCCAGAGGATCCAGATCCTGCTCCTGCTCCAGTTTGGAAGAGAGACATGGCTATATATGATTTGAGTTTTAGAGAGGCCGAAAGTCTAAAAGACAATTAATGGTGGTAAGAGAGAGAGAGAGAGAAAAAAAAATGTCAACAAGCGTGAAGAAAAAAATACTAAAAAACTAGTGCTTTCTCCTCTCACACACCGCCGAGAAGGAAGGAGAGGCGCCCAACTGAGAGAAACGCGCTAAATATTCCCATCGCTCCGGAGATGGGTTTATTTATTCCAAATAATAATAGGCAAAAATACAAACTATGTAGTAATATACAAGTAATTCCACCAGGATGGTGATAAATCAGTCCTGAGAAAAGAACAACGTACTTAAACGGGAAAACATTTTCACAGGGCGAAATCGCACCTATTTATATTCAGATCCTGGAATAGAAGATCCTAGTAAAATAAGCGTCTCTAAGTGGAAAAAACCCTTACCCTACTTACCCACAACCTTACCTGCGGCGGCGCTAGCCTGGTCGCGCGAGCTCAGAGGCAAAAAACAACCTCCATCATCACAAATCACCTCCAAAATTCCAAACCACACCTCACACCAGTAACTTGAATACATTATACAATGAATAAGATCGATACGGAACGGTTGATTGCTGCTCGATCAGAGGCCAAAAATGGGAATTTGGCAGTAGCAGAAAAGCAGTACAAAGAGATTCTGGATGCAGAATCGGGTACCAATGAAAGGTTGATCCAGGAACAAGAACATGCTCTCAACGAACTCGGTAAACTGTACAGAGATCACAACAAGGTCCAAGAACTAGCAACTCTTATACAGCAATCCCGCACTGTAATGGGCGGATTCGCTAAATCAAAGACTGCTAAAATCATTAGAAACCTAATCGATCTGTTGGCTGAGCTGCCCGACACCTTGGACATTCAAGTATCGACCACTAAGGACTGTATTGAATGGGCCATTGCGGAAAAGCGAAGCATCCTGCGACAGGGTTTACAGGTTCGACTAGTTGGGTTGTATTTCAAAAAACAAGCATACCATGATGCCATTGAGCTGATCAATAAGCTTCTGCGGGAGTTGAAACGATTAGACGACAAGATGATGCTTGTAGATGTGCAATTGCTGGAGGCTAAAGTATACCATGCGTTGAGAAACTTGCCAAAGAGTCGAGCTTGTTTGACAAGCGCAAGAACATCTGCTAATGCTGTTTATTGTCCACCATTGATGCAGGCCTCATTGGACAAGATGAGTGGGATCCTTCAGGCAGAAGACAAGGATTACAAGACTGCATTTTCTTATTTCTACGAAGCATTCGATGGGTACTCTAGCCAGGAAGACCCTCAGGCGATCCAGGTGTTGAAGTATTTGCTACTATCCAAAATCATGCTAAATCTGTCAGACGATGTGAACTCGTTGTTATCAAACAAGTCTGTTCAGAAATATGCTGGACGAGACATTGACGCCCTAAAGGCCATTGCTACTGCGCACTCCAACCGAAGTTTGCAAGAGTTTGAGAGCTGTTTGAAAACCTATGGCGACCAGCTATCCTCTGATCCATTCATTCGATCTCATTTCTCGTCGCTATACGACACACTCTTGGAGCAAAACCTGGTTAAGGTCATTGAGCCGTTCTCGTGCGTGGAGATTACTCATGTTGCTGAATTAATTGGATTAGACACCCGTCAAGTTGAGGGTAAATTGAGTCAAATGATTTTAGATAAGGTGTTTTATGGTGTGCTGGACCAAGGTAGTGGGTGGTTGTTTGTGTATGACGAGCCTACTTCAGATAAGACTTATGATGAAGCTCTCGATACTGTCAAGAATATGTCTAACGTTGTTGATCTATTGTATGAAAAAGCTGCAGCTCTTAATTAGAATATATTGAACAGAGTAAGTTGTAGCGATTAATTAGAGTAAAACCGACAACTTGTCATAATATTACTGCTCTATACTGTTTTTTTTTTTTTTTTTCAATTTCTTTTTCCCTCAGAGCTAAAGCGCCATGTACTGGTGGATATGAATTTCATGCAATTAGCAGGTACATTCTGCTAATGATTTCTAGATAAAGCAATCCAGTATTTTTTTACTAAATTAGTTTACAGTTATTTTGTTCATAAATATTTACCGTCTATTAGTTCGTCTACTGCATCTCGCTGGAACGGTACATAATCCCACTCGCTCATTCGTAAATACCTCGCTCACCATCCGAAACACCATCCGTGAACGCTGTGGCAATCTTTTCTAAGAACGGCTGCAGCATGTTACCATCGATAAAGTATTGATACAGTTTGGAATCATCACTAGCAACCAGATTCGCAAGCTCAACAGCCTGCTTCAAGAACTTGGAGTGGATAACCTGAGCTTCAATCAGTATCTTGGCCAATTCTAGAAGCAAATGTGGTACAAATGTCGATCTAATGTGGTGTATGGCTATCCAGTCCGAGGAATTTTCCTCAAAATATTTATACGGTTCAAGC
This sequence comes from Blastobotrys attinorum, assembly GCA_030564265.1. NCBI lineage: Eukaryota > Fungi > Ascomycota > Dipodascomycetes > Dipodascales > Trichomonascaceae > Blastobotrys > Blastobotrys attinorum. The sequence continues at coordinate 70,341 of JAJLUM010000057.1, forward strand.
AACTCCAAAAGCCAGTTGTCACAAAGATCATAAACCTGCTGAGAGACTTGATCCACAATCTCTAGTGCCTGGGATTGCCATGATCTCGTCGTGTCCCTAGAAGTCGGCGGGTAAGTAGATGCTGATTCTACAAGCTGTGCGTAGTGCTCATTCCACGACGTGATGTCTGCCAAGCATGCAAGGAACCGGTCATATTCCATTATTTCTAACCGATTACTCTCAGAAATCACGATAGATCCAGAGCCACCACTAGCAGAAGAGGTCACAGCCCATGCATCGTACTTCTTAAGCATTGTAGAAAGAGAAACACTGGAGCCGAATGCTTTTGCCGATTCCACCTTGCCACACATCAAAAACCGTCTAAATAGGAACACTGAGGCGTGAACTGCATCGGCATGAAGACTGGCTGTGATGTACCACTCTACAGCATTGTACAATCTCACATCTTCTTCACTAACCTCAGTGTCAAGCACCCCAACGGGCTGCGGCTGATATTGAGAGGGACTTTCCTTGAATACTCGTTCCACAGCTAGTCGCACCATATTGTCCATATCCAAATGGTACTTCTTGCCCAAATGCAAATGTTGTCGCCTCTCATCGAGGTCGGAGATATCTGCCAACAGAGCGGAGTACGTCTTGTTAGCCAAATCATGTGGAAGATAGGATACATATAACGGCACAAGGTGGCTCTTGTCCTCATGGCATAAAATTTGGATATAAGCTTGAACGACAGTAGCAATACTGTCATCATTGCCGGCATGCTTTCCCTGATTCTGGAGGTATAGAATCAAGTGTGTGGAGACTCGGATAATATAAGGCATGTCAACCAGCGGACTATCAGATTTGCCATTTAGCAGCTGCTCAAGTTCCTGGGCCAACTGGTTAATAATGAGCTCTACGGTGTCGTTGATCACCGCACCAATGAGATTTCGCAGAAGGTTTTCACTCTGTTGTTTTACCACAGGATTAGTTGAATGTGCTAGCACATCCAGAGCGCTCTGAACAGTAGAAAGCTTAGTACGAGGCACATCTAGTCGTTTCAGTTCTGGGCCAATTCTTCCTGCCTCAACCAATGGCTTTTCAGAATCTTCTGCAAGCATATGTGACAAGTATGCCAGCAATTGAGATTCCCAAGTGTCACAAAGGTCGAGAACAGATGCAAGGTCATTTGCCAGCAAACCGTAAATTCCCCGTTCATAGGGATCGATATGATTTGTCTGCTTGGCCATTTGATAGCACATTCGTCTCCAGAGTGCTTTTCGCTCTATCCCCATGTTTTCCGTGCTACTATCTTTATTGCTATGAATGCCTAATACTGGAGCATCAATTTCAGGGTCGATGTATCCGTATACACCTCGAATAGCCATCTTCAGTGTCCAATTGCTTGTTTTCTCACATACTTTCATAGCTGCCTCGTAATGCGAGCCCAAAATTAGGTGGAATATATATCCGTACAAGCTTCGTTCGTAGTCTTCGTCGTCTTTCGCTATGCCTTTATTCTCTCTGAATGGCGCATCAGGGTCCAAATGTGAGACCAAATCCTCTTCCGGTCGGGGTGCCAGTACGCTTGACCGCCTTGGTGCATTAGCTGGTGGCCTTAGACTGGAAGAAAATTTGTTTAAGCGGAGCTTCTTGATCTCTCCTTTTGTATATAGCCATTTCGAGCCTCTTAGGTCTAATGGTTCGTCCGGCATGATCATCGAATCATGAAGCCATTCCACGATAAGCCATAATTCCCGAGACTTTGGGTGTTTCCGTAAGTATTTTTCTTGTAGAACTGCGTCACCATTGTAAGGGTGCGTTTCAATGTCTTGTTCTTTCTCGTTCAGCCGGAAGCCATACAGGTTGCGTACCAGGCTCCACAGTCGTGATTCTAATTCTGAATTTTCGAATTCCTTATGGTCTTTGTCGAACGCGTTTTTAGCTCTGTGATAAATGGGCCAGTTAGTGTTTCTTTCTTTATACCAGGGTCATAATTCTTTATTTTATTCAAAACAATCAATCTTACTTTTCACTGGAAATAGTTTGATAGAGCTCTAAGACACCATCAGAGGCAGGGTTTCCACGACTCTGTTCTAATGCATGGGCAAATTCGTCGAGATCATTACTGAATGATGGCTTCTGAGCTGGATTCCGCGCAGGAATCGAGCTTTCCGGCGAAGCATCTATGCTCATGCTCTCCATTTTGTATTTGCTTCGAGTTTTTTTCGGTGTCGTTGTAAGGTATGTGTGATGATGTTTTTTTTTTCCCGTTATATTTTTACCTAATGGTTCGCGTGGAAAATTTCCCATCGGAGATCCGACGTGCGGCGTTTCGTAAGAACCTAGAGATGCGGCTATTCTATAGGGAAGAGAATGAAACCATTAGTCTTTATAAACTGAACTTATTAGAACAAATGCACAAGTATATTCACATATATATAGAAAGCCGCTGTAAATTACTCTATCCATACCAAAACCCGCTGCATCTTATCAACAGCCTCAACATGCCATGGTACTATTGCATATGAAGCCTGACTAACTCCGGTATAACCTCCTAAAGAAGCTAGTCTCCGATAATGTTGTAACAAGCTTTTCATAGACCCTTCCAAGGAGGTTGGACAATGGATCAATGAGACTTCCAAAAGCCGCTGCTCCTGCTCGCCTGGTTTTCCTGGTTTTAATAAATATCCCGTAATCAAGGGCTTCATCCCTTTAGCACTCAATCCAGTTTGCTGGTTATTGGCCACTGGCACTCCAATCTGACTATGGATCACAACCCCATAGGTGGAATCAAGGACATCAACAATAACAGCATCATCATTTTCACCCCCATTATTGTTGCTACTATTGTTACCAGCTCCCCCACCAGACTTGTCATCATGCCCCTGCTGGGTCCCACTACTACCAGGCGTCGCTATGCTATACATATCAGGAGAGTCCTCCGCTCTTTGTGGAGTTATCGGTGTACCATCTTCTGTTCTTAGACGCTTATTACCACTAGTCCTTTGAAATTTCCCATGAGGGAACAGGTTGGAATCGCCGGCAATCACTGTGGACGGGTTGATGTCGACTGACAGGAAGTAGAAGAAGTTGACCTTGTTCGAAGAACCCTCTGCTAAAACCGTCCATATCTGTACTTCTTCCTCGGTCATCTTACCCACCTTTGCTAACGCGACCCTCCATTTGACAGGAATTCGTCCCATCAGGGCCAGTGTTTTATCCCATATTTCTGCAAACACTTGCTCGGAAGCTCTAGGACGAGATCCAGCTCTCCTTAAGCTCACTGCCTCTACTTTGGATACATCACCCCATTGGTCTGTCCATGCAACACTCAACCAGCGTTTGTCGTTAGAAATTGAGTAGGCCACATGCATCAGAGTGTCTTCATCCATAAGTGACTTTGAAGGTACTGGGTTGAACTTGAGCTGAATCTTGCTTGGTAATCTAGCCAAGGTGAACGCAGGCTGGATTCGTTGAATATCCGTGGTACTCTCGGGTATTTCAAACCTGTCTGTGGTACATTTATCGTATAGATTCAAGCATAGTCGTGCCATCTTGTACTGCGAAGGCATAACTATTGTTTCCATAGCAGAGATCTTGTCCGCCTGAACTATCTGCAGCCCCATGTTTACTTTGGAGTTGGAGTTCTGAACCAGATCGCACAGGTCAGAGAATACCCGAGCTATTGGAATAAGAGATGCAACCTGGTGGAACGGTGTTATTATGAGAACAGTCAAATTGCGACATTCACCTTTTTCCAGGAACGTCGTGCCGAATTTGTTTGAGGCTACTCGGAGACCTTCCATTGCACTTTCATCAGTTTTGTCGTCAGCATCGTAAGGGACAATCCCGCAGTCTTGTAGGCCCACAAGGCTCATTTCGCCTAATCCACTGCCTTCATAGGTGGTTTTCAAGAAATTGGCAAAGGCGGAAGCAGACGACGACTTTGCCAGCCCTGATGGGGCAAACACTGTGAGAGCGAGGTTCTTTTGGCCATGTTTGGGACTCAGCCCGAATACTTTCCAGAACCTCAATATTGGGGCTCTTGCCTTCATATTTTGCTGGTTCCTGGCCATTGTATAGAATGGAACCTCAATTGGGAACACTGAGCTGGTGGGCTTTTTCGCTTCCATATGAGCCATCATATGGGCACCACTGATTGTTTGGGTGTTAGTATTAGTATTAGTAGTAGGAGTAGTAGTAGTAGTAGTAGTAGTAGTAGTAGTAGCAGTAGTAGTAGTAGTGATAGCTGAACCAGTTGCTGAACTGTTATTCGCGATATTACTACCAGTACTGTTAGCCGTGTTATTCGATGTATTAACATTGGTGCTTGTTGTATTTGTGCCATTCTCGCCATTTCCACCACCACCAGTAGCACTGTCGTTGGTTTGACCTACATTCTTGCCTGACTCGTCATCGTCTCTGCTTTGCGGAGTTGCTGGTTTCCCATCATCATCTTTGCCGCTAGTAAACCCATTTGTAGAACCTCCACCACCACCATCAAGCCTGGGAGTGCCAATCCGCGACGCTACTGGTGCAGCGTGTTGATTACTTGCAATGGCCATACTGGTGGAATCAGAATAGAGCATAACGCGTTTCAAACTAAACTTTTCTAGGCCCGGGAAAAACGAAGACAACCGTTTTACTAGTGTATAATCAGGTGATTTCAACTGGCTGATTGGCGGCACAAAGTCTGCTAGCATGCCATCGTCCCATACAATCTGCTGCATGACAAGATTGATATGATAGTCGTAATTCGATATTCCGGCAGGAGTAGGCGGCTCCATTGTGCTTTCAATGGGGTCTGGGACAGTATCAGCATTAGAAGTTAATATCGAGATCCAATCCATAGAATAATCTGTTTCTCTCTTTTTGCTAAGTACTTCAGTCTCGGGCTTTTTCACTGGTTGGGGGGCTTGTTCCATCTCTTCATCTTCGGAGCTGGATTTCTCGTCTTCCTCATCTTCCAAGCTCGGGTCTGGCACATAGAACCTTCCACCGATGGCATACTTTGAGTCCAGTACTTTGGCGATTATTGGATTGAATTTCAGGGGTGCGAACATCCCTTTTCTCTTCTCATCCTCCACAGAATTTGGCAGAGGCTTCATAGTTTCGGCAGTAAACTGCATTGTGCTTAAGTTACTACTGTTAGTAGAATTTGTGGTAGCGGAAGACGGATTTATCGAGCCCGAGGACTTGGTTTCACCATGGTAAGGTCCTTCTTCCTTTATTGTTAGCTCTGTGTCTTGTCCGTCTTTCTGGACTGTATCATTGGCCACTGTTGCAAGGTCCTTCTCAATGTCCATTTTATCGTCATGCGGCTCCGGCTGGTCGAAAAAATTGAAATCAGCTTCAGTGATCTCCTCATCTCCAAACAGGTCTCCATCTTCCATTCCATCGTCGCCCCATCCAGCCTGAGTCAACCCACCACCCGGTGTCACTGCCCAGTTCTCATCACCATTACCGGTTTCATCTTGTAGGTCTTGCCCTCGTTTGGATTGGGCATCTGGCGGCGTTGGATAGACATCTGGCTGCGATGCTAATGCCGCCGCTGCGGCTGCAGGGTGAACATTTGGATTGGAGCCTGATGCATTCTGCTGGTTTTGGCTATTTTGGTTATTCTGTTGAGCCTGGTGATAGCCCTGGGACTTCTGAGAGTCGGTTTTGTGCTCATGGTTTTCTCCTATCTGTTGTTTCGTTCCAGCAGCTATCACAGAAACGTACTTTTCGGTTGCTCCAAAAACATCGTTAGACCCAAACCAAGCAAACTCTGATGAGTCCTTTTTATGAGCTGCAGGCTGCCAATAGCATAGCTCCAATGGCCAGGCTATCATCCGGCCGTTTTCTAGCCTTACTCTGATCCAATGCTTGAACTTGTAGTTCCTTGTCGAGCTAGTGAAATCTACACAGGTGGTAGTCTCCAGCATCTGGCAGAATTGTGCTACATTGTTCGGCGGTGAGCAGGGCTCTATGAACTCCCCTACTACCGAAGACGGGGCCAGAAACACTTTTTGGTTAAATAGCTGGACATCGTCATTCCGCTGCAGCCTGACAAGTGCGGTAGTCTCGTAATATGCTTTGCAGAATAGATCTCCGTTTGGAGTCAATACCGGGTCGATGTGCAGGATTCTCCCCACAGATATCACCGAGTTCGTTCCAAATGGGACAAACAGAGAGAGGCCCATAACTCCCTGCAGAATCATTTGTCGGACTGCTGCGATAAAAGCCCCATATGGGGCTTGTTGTGCCATATCACCGGATGCTAATGTCGATGGTAGAAATAGTCCCATTGATGTTTCCTTCAGGTCGTACTTCTCATTCGGAGCTGGAGGAGTCGAATCGTCCAACGAGAACGTCCACAGTTCTCCATTTCTTAGGTAAACTAATGCATTTGTGTTTGTTCGTCGTATCGTCCACTCTGCCTGCGATAAAAAGATTCTATCTGGATTGGGAGTCATGTGGACAAAAAGCCGGTACGCAATTTGGGGATAATTGCCCTATTGTTCGGCTGTTAGTTAACCTTTTACTTTAGTTCATGTACTTACCACTTTGAATAAATTCGTATGGGCATTTTCCGGCTGAACCATTTTTTTAATGGTTTTTGACTTTCGGTTTTGTCGTAGGGCTTTTGGGTCTAATGGTTGGTGATTTCTGTCTATTGGTTTTAGTGTGGAAATTTCAGAACACGCGCGTGGGGGAAAAGGCAAGAAAAAAAAAAGTAGCTATTTAGGGGCCCGGGTCCCCATGGATACGATAGCGCTCTCTAAGGGCCCCACATTGGGAGTTTCTCTCACCATTGCTCGGGGACTTCGTGAGATGCTACTTACCCTTTCGACTGATTCTGAGAACGAAGCATAGGTTATACAAAGCAGGAAAGAAGGGATAATATCGCAATAATATGCCTGAGAAAAGAGAGATTCTCTACAGGAACAGGTCAACTGTCCGAGTAGGCGAATTGAACCGGTTCATTATTGAATACACCCCCAAAGCAGATGATCGGTTTGAACAAGACAACGAGAAATGTCTCTGGCTAAGGGTCAAGAACACAGAAGCATTACCCCTAAGAGCAGCATATCTAGCAGGGCCGTATATTCTATATGTAGATATGCGGCCGGGGGACTACGACCAGAATGTCAAGCTCTTTTCCACCGCAGAGCAGCCGGCATACGAGAGTCAGTTGAAGGCCGGCCAGTCGTTCTATGCCCAGCTATATATGCACAAAATCCAGGAGAAATACACCTGGACTGTAGACGTAGTCAGCCAAATCCTGTTTTCGACAAACGCATCTGTCCAGTTCGAAGTGCTCGTGGGCCACCATAAGGAGGACCTCCACCAAACATCTACGGTGGTAGATGAAGGCGAGGGCAAATCAGGCATCAAAGTCAGAAAACTGGATACTCTGGATATCTGGCACAGCCCAACACCGAAATCTACTAAGCCTGCTCATCTTGTGGTGATAACTCATGGGCTTCATTCAAACACTGGTGCGGACATGCTCTTTGTGAAAGAGAAAATCGACGAAATGGCTAGAAAAACCGGCGAAAATATCATAGTCCGCGGGTTCCACGGCAACGCATGCAAAACAGAGAAGGGCATCAAGTATCTTGGGAAAAGAGTTGGGGACTACGTACTGAATGAGCTCGTGACTACGAAGAATAGGAAGAGCGATGGTGACGGTGGTGGTTTCACCATTGACAAGATTTCATTTGTGGGCCATTCACTAGGTGGGTTAGTTCAGACCTTCGCCATTGCCCATATCCAATCGCATGAGCCAGACTTTTTCGACAAGGTCAGACCAATCAATTTCATTACAATGGCCACCCCGCATCTGGGAATTTCAAACGAGAACCCTGGATACATCAAATTTGCATTAGATATTGGCTTTGCCGGTAAGACTGGCCAGGACCTTGGCCTCACTTGGAAGCCCAGCACGAAGAAGAACCATAAACCACTACTGCAGGTTCTCCCCACGGGACCGACTCACGAAGCTTTGAAAAAGTTTCGTCACCGTACTCTGTATGCCAATTCGGTGAACGATGGCATTGTACCTCTTAGAACATCGGCGATCCTCTATCTAGATTGGCGGGGCCTTGGCAAGGCCGCTCGAGCCAAGCGTGGTGAGGCTCCAGACTCCAACGGTGGAACACCCAAGAAGGTGGAATCAGAGGAGTCAATAGGTGGTGCTGGTGGAGGTACCAGCACTAGTGCTGATGGTAGTGCTACTACTGCTGCGAAAAACGAGAGTACCAATTCAGTAAATGATGTTACTGGAGAGATCCCGGAAGATAATCATGAGAGTGAACCGAAAACTAAGGATGGGTTCCTACAGACCTTCACCAAGCAGTCTAACGACTTGATGGACTCCATAACAGGGCCCTTCAACTCACTTCTGTCCTTCTTGGCTCCCCAGGCAGGTGGTAAGAAGCCAGGCAAGATATACGAGCGGTCTCAAACCATAAACGAGGAAATTGAGTCGTCCTCGAAAATGGAAGAGAAACAATCGAAAAAGAACGGCAAAAAGAAAGACGATGAGGGTCATGAGATCCCGAAAAAGACGTCAATGATAGAATCCGGCGTTTCTGTGCTGCTGCCACCGCTTCCGAGTCAGAATTTCATTGTGGATCCAGCTCAAAGACCCTCAGTAATCTTCCATGACAAGTATTATACTGAGGATGACCTCCCAAAACGACGATTCAAGGCTAAGACGTCGTTGTTTAGTCCCATAACGCCGAAGAAGCTTGACAAATCGTTCTCTTTTAGCTCTGCTAGTTCAAACAAGTCTGCTGCTAGCTCCTCAGATAGTACCACTAAAGATGTGACAGCGGAGAGCACTAATTTTGAATCAAACTTAGTTGAGAAGGCCAAAGTTGAAGAAAAAATCGCTCGAGAATGGCATAGAGAACTCAAGTGGAGAAAGGTTCTTGTACGACTTGAACCAGATGCTCATAATAACATCGTCGTTCGGCGGCGGTTTTCGAATGCATACGGCTGGCCAGTTATCGACCACCTGGTAGAGAACCATTTTGGAGCACTCAGTGACGACAATTCCGAAAATGATGAGACAATAACAGTGAAAGCAAAGGCGACACATAAGAAAGATGGTGATAGTCGTAAACCTAGTCGCTTGATGCGGCCAATAGATATTCTTCGTCAGCATCCAGAGCTCAAAGAAAAGCATGCTACCCATGCTGTTCCCGGTCATGGTCAATCTCACTCTGGGTATTCGACCGAAGAAGACGAACTTGCCAGAACAAGACAGAGGGATCTCAGTGGGCTATCCATTGATACAAGTGTTCCGGACAATAAGGCTGACGAGAGCAGCCCTGTAACGAGCACAAACGAAATCTCATCGCCAGCATCACACCAATTTCTCGGGAACGCTAGAAAGCGCCGTAGTAGTACCTTGGGGTCAAGTAAATCATCTGAACACTCCTCGTCAAATAAGACTGCGTGGGATCTGTACCTGCACCCAGATGAGGATGAGTCCGAAGACGAGGGCATTGTGCACAATGTCGGGTCGTGGATTGACAATATTCGCGATATCAGCAACCTTAATATCAACTCGTTTGTGGATACCACAAGCACATCTGGATCGACTACGGAACCAGTGACTGTGTTGTCCGGTGAAGAAGATACGAGTAAAGACCTGTCTGATATAGCATTAGAGCAGTCCGCCAACTACTAGTTCTTTGGTATATATGATACATATTAATATAATAATGAGCTTGGACAATGTACAAATGTGGAATCCATTGTGTGGAGTAGCATGTGCACGAAATATATGATACACGCTTTCTCTCTACTGATAAGTTACTCACTCTCTTCACTAAGTTGCAGTCTTAGTGTGTACTTGGATGACCACGATTGCGACAGTCGTGTCACAGTCGTCGTTCTAGAATACCTCGTGCTTCGTGCAGAGACAAATCGGTGATATCCAGTTCTCGAAGCTTGCTTTCATCCATCGCAGCTCTGCTGACCTCACTGTTCAGCAAAATCGAAGCTTGTTCCAATCTTCTGAAGGATGCATCCCTATTTAACTGTAAACTGGTCCATAACTCTGCCACGTCCTTCGCAAGTTGCTCAGAGCCCCGAGGGCTGAAAGTGTTTGCTTGTATGACATAGTTCCACATATATTTTTCCAAATCTTTAGAGAATCCCTTGCACAGCCTAGTGTAGTCATTTGCAGAGTGGAATCTTTTCAAAAACGACAGCTGACTTGACAGAGTCTTGATTGGTTGTACCAACTTTGGAGATACTTCGACCTGTGACTCATCATCATTCTTCCAATCTGAAGTTCTGAAATACTCATGCATGGATGCTTGCAGCTCCTTCTTCAAAAGACCCCTCAGAGTCGACGTTAGTCGGTCTTTCAGCTTTGAGTAGGAGGCAATTGTTTCATCAAAAAGTGTCCCTTCATCGTCCTCATGTTGTGGAATATTCGACGACTTATCCTCGATGGCATGGGACACTTTAGGATGCAGCTTCTTGTTTTTCGCCGAGAGCTTTGAGATGTCTTCCCAGAGAGTCAAGAAGAACAGCTCTTGACCCCAGCTTTCGAGAGCGGCTCGAATATACTCTACGCTGCCGTACAGCCTACATAGACGTTCTAGCCCGTTAATGCCACTGACCCGTTTTTGGTCCTCAGCTGAAATCCCTCCGATTGACCTTGTTAGGGAGGAAGTCAGTGAGTCAAACGCACTGATAGACTCTAAAATCCGGTTATAATATCGATCCAGAATATCTATTTGGATATCAAGAAGAAATCGCAATCGGTAATTAACCGATTTGAGTGTGTCGTAATGCTCAGTAATTCCTTCCAACAAATCTTTCAGGTTCATTGCCGAGTAAGTTGGCTTTGTCTCACCTGGGTCCACACTTTCGAAATCGATTTCAAAAGAAGTCGGAGTTTCCACAATTTCTGTGTACCGGCTCAAAGAGTACTCCTTCTCGGTAGAGAGCCACTTCTCGAACCAATCGTTTTGTGCCAGCATATCACCAGTAATCCCCCGCCATTTTCCATTTCTTTGGCCGTATGGGGTGTAGTAATAACCCCCCGAGCCTCCTCGCTGTAGCATTTGGTCAAACTGTTCGCACTGGTAGACTAAATGTGATAGCAGCTTCGGCGAATCCAACACCTCAGGAAATGCACGTCTCAACATCCGATATACCGAAGGTAACATGGCCGTGATGAACTCATTTACTGCGCTTCTATCGGCAAATCTTTCTACTTCAGATAGTGCTGGCCGTACACATGACTCCAGAAAATTCAGTTGTTCGTCAATTGTAGATTTAAAATGCTCGAACGCCCACTCCGGCTTGTCCAATCTATTAGTTTCTCTATCTCCTTCGAAATGGAACCTGAACCTGATGTCGTATTGTTCTGCTAGCACGCTGAATGCCTCTAAAGGTCGAGGAATGGAGTTATTAGCTGTGGTTTGATCCGTCTTTTCGAAAGAGTGATGCGGACGTTCAGTTCGCAGAATGTTGACAAATAAACGTATAAATGTTTTCGGTGTTGGAGTGGCCTTTGGCCAGTGTGAATCCGCTAAGCAATCACGGAGTTCTTTTTTGTATTGATCTCGCAAGGGCTTTCTTACAGTCGATTCAAACTGTTGAAGACCCTTATTTGCCAGTGTGGATATCACCGGATTTGAGCTCCCAGAGAAAACAGCTAGCCCACGTTCATCTTCAAGAAGACTCTGGTATGCCTCAATTTTCTGTTCCGGTGTATTCATGTTTTGTCGAACGTTTTCGCAGCCCTGCTGGATCTTTGCCAGCCTGAGTATCACTTGATGTCCTTTAGTTAATGTTTGCAGGTGTTGGAAGTTTTCCGTCACTTGCTGTTTCATCCCGGAGCTTGAAATATCTTTCAGGCAGTCGTTGAGGTCACGATCAGACGGCACTCTCTGCATGACAGATTCTGAAATAGATTTGAAATACGTCTGGAGCTTCGAAGCAGCCTGTTGGCGAGCCTTGATGGATTGCTGCTGCTCAAGCTCTATCTGCTTGGCGATCTTGTCAGACTCAGCCTTCACATTTTGAGATTCTGTATCGAGGTTTGATTTAAGACTCTCAAAAGTGGGAAACTTAGAATCCAAGAATTGGTTCACGTCCATTTTTTGAGGATTCTTGTATTCTATCTGGTTTCGAGTTGGGGTCGGAGAACTAACTTGGTAAAAACACCCAACGAACTGTTCAAAATGGCCACGCACGGAAGTTATTCGAGCCGCACTACAGGAACTTGCTCTTTCTGATGAATTATAGAGAAACCAAAGTATATGTGAATTCCTGTTTCGCCTAGAAATAATAGCAATGAGGAAATAATGAGCTTTTCACTTTTTGAAAATACTCTTGTGCATTGTCTATTGTCGTGTCGTGTGGCCATATTGTAATTGGTAGGGCCAGCCGTGCCTGACTAACCTGCTCATACTGTATCACGTAATCAGTCCGTCCACCCATCCAAATTTTCCAGCATTCGACTCACATCACACTTTTTTTTACAATCTTTTATCAAAACCTTAAGCAGAAGAACAGAAGCATTTGTCTACCATGGCGAGTATGTTTGTAATTGTAAACAAAGACCCTATAAAGATACAGTACTAACACATGAATTAGAGGACAAATCGAGATTGACACTTATCAAACTGGTTTCGTCGGCCAAAACTGGGTATATGAGATATATTTTTCGACCGAGATCCTCACCAATCGTCACACAAGTTCGATATGACCCATTAGCAAAGCGACATGTACTTTTCACTGAATCTCGAAAGCGAAAAGTCGCCGAAAACAAGCCTCCTGTATTCCAGTAGTGGAGTGGTGATAGCATAACTCCACTTGGAATGGGATCTAACGATAAACTTCTGTACATACATTAATAACTTGTGAACGCTCTCTTCATTGATTCATTTATTCATATATTCGTTCGTCTACCCATCTACCTACTAGCTCTCTTTATATCTGTATTCCCTTTGATTTTCTTTCCCTACCGCTGGTTTGTCTCGTTATCCTACTACTATAACCTATGCCAACGGATTCGCATGCATAGTAACCTTCTTTATGCGAACTTCAGTCTTTGGGCGATTCTTCTTATCCACCTCCAATTTCTCCAACTCGTCCAATACACCCCACCCGTCAATCACCTTACCAAATATCGTATACTTCCCATCAAGACTCACCTGTTTCTCAAACGTGATAAAAAACTGCGACCCATTGGTATTAGGTCCCGAATTGGCCATGCTAACAACTCCTCGCCGGTTGTGCCTCAGTGTTGATTTGATCTCGTCAGAGAATTTGCCTCCCCAAACACTCTCTCCTCCCTTTCCTGTACCCGTAGGATCACCCATTTGAACCATGAACTGTTTTATACATCTATGAATCTTAGTGTCGTTGTATGTGCCTTTGGCACAATGGGCCAAAAAGTTTTCTGCGGTTTTAGGCACTGCTTCGCAGAATACCTCAAGTTTGATATCACCAACGTCCGTGTGGAGCTGCTTTCAATTAGCACATCTATCCAAAATGACTTTTCAATGGTAGGGCTACAACTAAAGTTCGTGGATACACTTACAGTTACTGACATTGCTGAATTTAGTGAAAATATGTTACAACTTAGTATCTTGTTGCATGTCGGGAATGTTCCGCCGCGCATCACTTGTTCACACATCTATTATTCTCTTTCTCAGCACATGTTGGAGCATAAATTAGGAAACTACATAGAATTACTTATATACGTCAAATAATATAGTGGAATCTTGAACTATGGCGACGTAGGATCATATTTCACCTGATCTTCATCGTCATCAGCAGCCCAGACACCAGGAGTTGCAGCAGTAGCTGCAGGAGTTTTAGCATCATACACCCCGGGTGTGGGAGCAGTGGTAGGATCGTCTTCTCGATAGACACCTGGTGTAGGAGCACTCATCATTGCACCCGGAGTAGGAGCAGAAAACCCAGGCGTAGGCGCGTCGTTGCCAAAGAACCCCGGAGTTGGAGCTTCTCGAGACTTGATAGAGGAGTCCCATGCTGGTGTTTTGCCTCCTCCTCCATTTCCCCAGGCTGGTGTCTTTCCTCCATCCCAAGCTGGAGTCTTGCTTCCTCCTCCCCATGCTGGAGTTCTTCCACCACCTCCATTCCATGCAGGCGTTTTTCCACCGCTCCAAGCTGGAGTTCGGCCACCATTCCAAGATGGAGTTTTACCACCACTGGCACTTCCACCAGCTCCGGCCCAAGCAGGTGTTCTTCCACCGCCTCCTGCTGTTGCACCACCCCAGGAAGGTGTTTTCCCTCCACCTCCTGCACCGGCCCATGCTGGTGTACGAGCTCCCCCCGCCATAGGTGGTGGAGCACCCATTCCGTGTGGTGGTTGCAACGGACCACCTGATGACAGTGATGGCGGTGGTCCTCCAGACCGTGATCCATAAGGAGGTGGCCCACTGCTTCGGCCAGTAACAAACTCGAAATATGGAATCTTTTCACCGTTCTTGTTGGTGAAAAGAAGCTTGTTTTTGGCCACTGTTATCGTCTTATTACGGGCTTCTAGCTCGATTCGAGCTTCGCTGTCAGTACTGTCTCGAATGACACCTCGTAAACCTTTGTATTGCGACCCTTTACCAATTGTGACTCGTTGACCAACAATTCTGTCTCGGCCCCCTGACCTTACTACTGGTGGAGGCATCTGGTTTTGCACTGCAGGGTTCATCTTATTGAGATCAGTGCCGCCAACGGTACCACGGGCACCTTTGGCAGCTACTGTGACGATATTGTTGATTTTACTGACAAAAACACCGAGATTTTCGTCAATGTGACGATCATACACAAACAGCGCTGAACGGTGAATATGTAGAATTACCCCTTGTCGATTTTCACCTGATACCTCTTTAACTGTATCACCGATTCTGACTTCTTGGCCATTTCTGTCGGTAGCGAATTGGTTGCCCTTTGTAACCTTCATTGTGATGGAACTTGGGGTCACTGTTCTCAGATGACCATCTTGGCCAAGGATACCAACACTCTCCCGTTCAATTCTGACGATACAGCCAACCATTTGAGCATTAAGTTGTACCAAATCATGTAGTTGAAATTTGCCGATTGTAGATGCTCCTCCAATATCTGAGGCAGCAATCAGATCTTTAGAGAACACGGTTATTTCGGACTTCGACAAGTCACTCAATAGAGTCACCGAGTCTTTAGCCACCTGGACAACCATACCAGTGTCGTCTTTATAGTTACCGTTGACGACACGTACATGATCACCAATGCTGAATTTTTTGCGTAAATTCGCAGCAGGTACGTCGATTTTGTCATTATACATCACATCTCCGGTACCAATCAGAGTTACAATATTACCCTGCATACTTAGTACTTTACCTTCCATACCTGCTTGTTCACCTTTGGCCACTTCCACCTGGTCACCTGGTTGATATGATACCGAGGATGCAGCTTGCTTTAGACTCTCGGAAACAGCGCTAAGATCAATACCATCTTCGCTGGCGCTAGTGAACCTTTGAAGCTCTTCTAGCCGTGGGTTGACACCTTCAGTGAGCAAGTGTGTGATTTTGAAGTCTTTGATAAGATAACCGTTGTCATATTCGTCCCCACCATATACAAAGATGCTCTGAGTTCTTCGTTGCAAGTTCCCAGAGTCATTCTGAGATGCTTCTGTAGCTGAGAACAAGCGCGCTGGAGGTCGAGTAGCAGCTCGCTTTCTTTTACCTCCATCAGCACCAGAAGTATCATAGACACGATTTCTACCGTAATCCAATCTTGGTACTACTTTTAGTTGTGCTTCCAGTCCATTTTCCGAGATATTTTCCACTACTGCAAGATCTCCACTATACTTTCCTCGTTTGATTCGCACGTATGAGCCGGGCGTTAGTTCTGATTCCTTTGACATGTTGACCCGGAACAGATCTTGGTACTCCTTGATCGGTACCAGAACCATCTGTTGTGTATATACATTGGGGAAACCATTCAATGCTTGCTGTACTGCTGCCTGACGCCGAGCTTCGATATATATGTAGCCAGTGAACGTATCACGCTGGAATGCTGAATAAATCTCTAGCGGAGTTTTTGTGTACTGCAAGTTTTCCTTCTTTTTTAGAATACTTCGTACTAACTCTTTTTCTTTGCCAGGTTTACACCGTACACCCCAAATATTAGGGTCGTGAACGGATGGGAGCAGCAATCGCTGGGGCACATGGCCCTGGTCGCCTCGGTATTTCGAAGTAGCTGATCGACCGTATCGTTCTCGATATTCGGATGCGATTCTTTCAGCGTCTTCATCGTCGATAGCGTCCCTTCGACGATCAACTTCTCGGTGCAGTCTGTCGTCCTTTTCGGCAGCTTCTTCTGGCTCGTGTTGGATGAAACCATCTTCTTTCATGAGTTCCAGGTCATCTTCTTCTGCATCCTCTTCGTCTTCGTCTACTTCTGCTTCTACATCGACGAACATGTTACCTCCTCGTTTACGAGCACGTTTACGACGTGGCTGATTGGTTTGAATATGTTAGCTATTTTTTTTTTCTCTTGTTACTTTATTACCAAGGGGGAATAAATCGAAGACATTGGGTAATCCCGGATTTTCTCATACCATTTCATCTTCTTCTTCATCCTCTTCTTCTTCATCATCTTCGCCGTCGTCTCCACTTGCTTGTTCATCACCATCCTTGTTATTATCGTTATTATTATTGTCATCATCATCATCGTTACCATCGTCGTCACCTTCTTTTTGTTGATTTTCGTTTTCGTCACCCCGCGGCTGGTCTTCAGGGTCACTTTCGTTTCCATTGTTTCCGGAACGAGGTTCACCTTCTTCTCCATCTCTCAAAGAGGATTCTTCGTCATAATGTCTCTCGTCTTCACTACCGCGTTCTTGATCTGACATTTCTGCTATTTTGGTGAGTGAATGAACAAAAAAGAAAGTGAAAAAAAGAGAAAAAAAGAGAGAAAGGGAAAAAAAAAAAGTGTGTCGCAGTGTCGGGAGGAATAATAACATGGCCACTACAAGTGAGACGGGGTGCGCTCACGGTGGTGGTAGTTTTTCTAGCAGACGCCGACCATGTTGCATAGATCGCAGGTTTGTATTAATACAATTTGTGTAATTTGAAGCGCCTGTTCTGCTCCTTTTTTTATTGGTATAAATCTCTTTAGTAAGATTTAGCTACCACACCGAAGCATTCTGTATCAGTCTTCACCAGCCGATTCTGTGGTAGTTTGTTACATCATCAGTTCGCCACACTTCTGTCCCTAGTGGAATAATTGTTTTAGTATATCTGAAAGTTTATCATACTATAACCTTCAAAAAAATTAGTTTATAGATAGTCATTATAGTATTAGGGACTATAATATCTCTTTCCTCGGGGAAATGACAGAGCCAATAAGCCTAGAGCAGTTTGAGGCTGCCGTAAAGGATCTGCCTCTAAGCGCTATTCAATCAGAGAAGCAAAGATTACAAAACAGCATAAAGCATCTACAAAGGTCTAATGAGGAACTTAATAACGCAGCAAAGGAGGCTATCGACTCTGAAGAACAGAAGATTTTTACGGATTCTGCCAATGAGAATGAACAAGTTGTTGAAGAGCAAAAGAAGAGGATAAAGGTAATAGACGCCAGGATGAAGGATCTCGGCGCTGGAGAGTCTCTTCAAGAGGAGGAAAAGGGTGTGCATTTATAGTTTTTTTTTTTTTTTT
>JAJLUM010000058.1:0-87621 GCA_030564265.1 Blastobotrys attinorum
CTGAGCCCCAAATTAAAAAAAAAAAAAAAAAATCTCTCTATTTGATTACGTAACAGTCTGCTGTTTTGGTTACGTAATGATATCATGTGTGGTTATGTAATGGTGCTAACAGTGCCCGAGAGCAATTTTGATTAAAAAAAAAAAAAATTTTAGCTCACGAGACTTGAATTGGAAATTTTTCTACCGGTGCGACAAGTTTGTAGGGCGATGCGTCAAACCAGTTTCTAGGAGCGAGCCCGATTAGCTGTAGAGCAGTGCCTCAATAACACAAATCATTACTACGCTTGGCTGTTACTCGTTTGGGTGAGGCACGGAAAGCCCTTATGCCGGGCCGACGCTTTTTTTTTTTTTTTTTTTTTATTTCGACCACTCCAGAGCACAAAGGACAGAACAGATCGACGTAGTAACTCATTCAGTGTATCCGAAACCTGGAAGTACTAGTCTTGGGGAAGAGCCAGAAAAAGGGACAGGTGCATTGAAAAAAAGCAACATGAGACATAAATGAGCAGAAGGTATTTGCACTAAATAAAAAAAAAAATAACGAAAAGAATAATTTAGCAGTCTGATGGTGGAGTTGCCCATTCAAGTTGAGATTACAGTAATTCATGTACAAAGTGCATAATTCTAGATCCAAACTAGGGAGAACAAAGTGGATGCGTTTTTTCTTGTTGTGTCTCACAATGGTTGTGGGATTCCAACTGCCTAGCTTGAGCCACCGTATTCCAAGCGGATACCAAATCTGGATCTAGACCGCATTCAGATCGGATGCGTCAGTTGTTGATGGTCGTAAATAGTTCCAAAATAGCCCAATAAAGCCATATGGTGGTATGAAATACTGAATTAGGGGATTAACCAGGTCCGTCGCCCGGCTTCCTACTATGATACTGCATCCCTATGCTTAGAATTGACCGAAGCTGCATGCACTGATCATGGGCCAAATCCCCAAGCGTGCTCTCAAGTCCCATATGCCGGTCCTTATGCTTACTGCTCTATGGCCAGCCTGTGGTTGGCTCTATCATGAGCCCCACGACTCTTTTGGTAAAAAATCACACCATGCTGCAGAATATTATAGGGATTCCCCCTCCTTGAGTTGGATGCTATTTTTCTATAGCCTGGCTGCCTATCCGGCTGTCTGGAGGAAATGAAAAGGAGTATTGGAACTAGCTGTGTTTCTTATGTGCCCCATGTGTGATTTTGCTGTTAATTTTTTGGGATCTTTTATTATTATTATTATTATTATTACTATTATTACTATTATTACAGATACCATGCTACATTGAGATTTGCGAATTTTTTTTGGACTGATAAAAAAAAAAAAAAATTTCCCCTAACCCATGCGGCTCATTGATAGCTGATCAAAACTACTCATGTTACAAATCACAGGTTCGAGATCCAAAACTGATATAATTAGCTCGAGACAACGTCATGCAGAGCCCAAATCGCCACAAATCGATCTATGAGTCCTGGTTTACGTGCAGCTGCCGGGCCTGGTAACATCTACAAACTGTTTCACACGCAGGGTACCACAAAAAAAATATAGATATCTACTTCTGGTGATATACCCACATATCATTTCGTGGCCTATTTAGGAACGTTAATGAGAAGCACCAAAGAATGAGACTGTTTCGTCATGCACGTCAAAAGGCATTTGTCCCGAACCTCATGTACGGCGACTTCCCCTTTTTTTTTTTTTTTTTTTTTTTTTTTTTTTTTTTTTTTTTTTTTTTTTTTTTTTTTTTTTTTTTTTTTTTTTTTTTTTTTTAAAGAAATATATATACCATAGCTAGTAGGAAAAAGAGTCTGGTCGGTCAGCTGGTCAAACCGACAAAACACAGCCAAGAGTCGCTCCTATACTAATGATAACTAGAGATCCGCAGTGAGCCGAAATCCACCACGTCAATACCATCGTCATAGGGTTCAAAGACACGTTGGAATGGTCCAATAACTGCATTGGGCTAGCCAAACCGTCCTGGCCCGTCGCTGCCGTTAAAACGTTGACCGTTGCTGCGGTGGCAGCAGTATGTTTTAGACAAAGTGAGAAATTTTTTTTGTGGTTTTCTTTCCGCGGGCTAGGGGGACTGCGGGATGCGGCATTCGAGTAATGGGATAACGGTGTCCGCCGCACGGAAAATACAATAGTACAAAAGACACCTAATATTGGTAATGGTCAATGGTACTAGGACTCACTAGAAGTTGTGAAACCGTTCTTTTTTTTTTGTTTTTAATAGCTGTTTAAGACTACGTAGCTAGCCTGTTTCCAACGGTTTCGCAATCCTATGGCAGTAGTGTTTCTAGTGCCCTCCAAGTGGCAGCGTATACGATTACGAATCGGCAGCGTTTCTACTATATGCCAATTGGCAATGTTTCCTGTGTGGTCAATCCATAGAATTCATTTTCACTAGTTACCCGTAGGCAAATGCCAATAGACTAATATAGCACACTAGCCGACTGTTCCTTTCTCTGGCCACAGAGTCCCATGCACCTCGGTATGTCGATTGAATGTGGAATCCATATCTGTCTCGCTCCCGTTTGCCAATTCTAGGTCCTAGTCCATGGTCGTGCAGTGGCATTCTCCGATGCGCTGCTGTGTCAGTTTTTAGTGGTTTCTAACGGGAATAAGGTACAGAGAAAAGGAGTCAGAAGAAAGATCACGGCAATCTGGAGTGCTATTGAGCAAAGAATACTGACGTGAGCGAGTACATATAGTGATGTAAGCTCTAAAGATCCCCACGGATACAAATACGGATGATGAATTTCTATATTTACGTGTAATGTATCTGCATAGTCAAGTGCCGGTGTCAGACATAATTGCACACCACGAAGCCAAAAAAAAATCTCCAAACCGCCACGGTGCCAAACAATGACCAAACCACCACGGTCCAAAAGAAAAAAAAAAAAAGAAGAAGAAGAAACAGTATAGACACTGTCATCTGCTATCTCTGTACCAGATCAACCCCAAGTGTGCTCACCTAGCTCAGGTGAATGATTGCAGATCGACGTGCATGTGCGGCTCACCACCGACCTAAGCGGCTCAAGCAATCTACTACCGTACAACTGATTTAGCAGGAGGGAGAAAAAAAACACCAAAATGGTGCAAACTGATCTTATACAGCTAGTCCTTACATACCATTCCATATAACTCAAATGATGGTTCATAATATCCTCATGCACAATTTATCCACCCCAGCCCAAACAAACAGAGCCTCACCGCGCCACACCCAAACTCCCAAACCAATTCTCGACATCCACTTTGCAAATCATTGTTCACTTCTCACTACACTACCAGAAAAAAAAAAAAAAAAAAATAAAAATGACCGAGCAGTTTGTGGGACGAACAGTCCGGCTAGGTCTCTCTGATGGCCACAAAGTAATAGGCCTAGTATCTGGTGTAAATAACGGACAATTGTCCCTATCCAACGTCGAGTTCATCACCACTGGGCAGCGCATGCCGATTCTCGCAGTACACGGATCAAATATTTCAGAACTAGATGTAATGCCAGACAACTATAAGCATACCAGTCGTCCAACCACTCCAGCAGCGCCTCAAAACAACTCAGCCCTAGCTGATCCCGCAATTCTAAGTGCCCGTAGCGCAGTTGCTTCTGCAGATGACAGCTCTGACGAAAGCGAGGTTGATGAAGATCCGTACACAGCTGATGAATTCAAGAAGAAGCAGAATAACAAGCTACAACAGCAGCAGCAGCAACAACAACAACAACAACAACAACAACAACAACATCAGCAGCATCAACCAAAAAACCAGCAGCAAAGAGCCAAGAACCAGCCACCTACACCTCGACAGAAGCGTAACAACGGCAACAATAAAAAATCACACCCTCGAAATGTTTCCACCAGCTCGAATGGCTGGGCCCAAGAAGACCTGACAGATATCAAAGACACTGAGTTTGACTTCCAAGCCAACCTGAACCTTTTTGACAAAAAACAGGTGTTTAATGAAATCTCGAAAAGCGACGACCTGATTGGCCAACGGCTGGTGGATCACAACAGGATTGATCCACAGCAGGTCAAGTATGGCCATCGAGAGATGGTATTGCCCACCAACCAGCAACAACATCAACAGCAGCAGCAGCAGCATGATCAGGATCTAGACATAGAATCTCCAGGTCAATCCCCGCTGATGAATCCAAAACAAAACCAGAGCCAACAACGGCCAATTCAGCAATTGAGAAAAGGCTCGAGCACAAACCCAAGAATTGTACAATTGATCATGGTAAACAGTCAGTCGCCCTGTCCATGCGCTTCTCCGCTCCAACTACTAGAAATGGAGCGGGTAATGGCAAACTGCGGCATCTCAGAGGTCATTGCGACAGAGAATGCCGCCAGAGGGATCGCCCAATTAGCTGTAAAAGTTCTTGGGGGCCCCTCAAGATTCAGTGTGACAAACCACAATGCAAAGCCTCTAGTCGTAGCTCTAGTGGGGAATAACCAAGCTGGCAAGAGAGCCCTTGCCGCAGCTAGGCATTTGGCGAATCGACATGTGTCTGTGGTCGTGATGGCCCTGGGCGATCTCGACACCAAATCATCACCCGAGCTGGAGGCATTTATTGCCAGCCGGGGCAAAGTTGAATATCGACTCGAAAACCTGATTTCGCTTTTGAACAGCTACGATTCGCCGCCTGAGCTCATTATCGATGGGCTTCAAGGGTACCAGGTCACAGTTGAAGATCTGTGGGAGGAGGATGCGACGACGGTGCTGGGGCTGATCGATTGGGCCAATCGAGAACGAGCCAGCATCATGTCGCTGGATATCCCATCTGGGCTGGACCCGTCCACAGGACTGCCTAGCTCGTTGTTGACTCAATCGTATATTCATGCCAAGTGGGTCCTCTCATGCGGCTTTCCTTTGACTGGGGTGTTGAATGCGCATTTGGCGGAGATTGTGGATCAGGATCAGTGGACACATTACATCGTGGACATTGGGGTGCCACGGTATGCGTTGAACACAGGTGTGTTGCGTAAGTTCAATAAGATTTGGTTTGGGTCCGAGTGGTTGGTTGAGCTGAACATTGAACGATGAAGTAGTTTCTATGTAGCGACATAACAAAGATGAGTGTGAACACATACGGTGCCTGCCTAAGCACACATACTTTACTTTGCACTGTCTAGACACACAGACCTAACAGTGCCTGTTTAACCACACCGATTGCCCTAGACTCGCTCTGACGATGCCATTGGCTCGAGTCCGTGTATTGACCTTAATTCATGTTATCCGCTTTCGCTAAGCCGCAGCCTGAGCCTCACAGTTGTCTTATGGAACAACCCCCCGAGAGAGTGTAACACTGCATATTTTTAGGAGGTTTCAGGTATCCTGGCGCCAGAGCGGGTATAGCTGATTCGATGCAGTATCAGTGTATCAGCGATAGCTTTGAATCATCTGCTACTGCGATCGGGGGCCATATATAACCACTAGCTGCACTAGATACCGACTTTGCACTCCCATGGGCGCTGGTACGAAACCAATATATACCATTAATGCATTCTACTGGATTATTTATTCACTATTATGTGCTGAAAACTTAACTGCGCTGCGTTGAAGATATCATATTATCTGCTAAAACTAAAACTACACTGCGTCAACGATATCACATCGCCTATACTGATTAGATATAAGGTGGCTGGACACACCGTCCAAATCGGGCCACCCAGCAATCCATGTAGACTGCTCTATTCGGCGCGACACATCCCAACGCGCCACTTCAATTAAAGTGCTGAGGCGCGCTTCTAAAAAAGTATGTGGCGGGAGCATTTTCCCTTTCTCCATTTTCTTACTCCTTAATTGAACCGCATTGTTTCCCTTATTGGAAGAAGGCTACTTTTATACTCCCATTTGGTCGGTACGACTACACACCCACTACCTACTCATTCAGTTAGTTAGCATTTTATTATTTTGTACTAGAAACAGTGGCTGCCCCAGGTAGATAGAGAGGAAAGACCTTTTTCTGTTGTTTGTTTCAAGTAGATAGATATAGTATAGCAAAGAAAAAAAAAAGAACCCAAGAGCAGCGTCTAATATCATCATCGCTCAAGATGGGAGGGTGTTGTAGTAGTATATGTCCTGGTATGTGTGATAGAAGGTCGTGGTGGCACAGCGGCTGGAACGAGAGCTTGTTCTAGAATATAGCAGACAAAAAGAGATTTATCTAGAGTATAGCAGGTAACAAGAGCTTGCATTCAGAAGGAGAGCTTGTATCCAGAATCTAGTGTCCACCACGACGACAACGACGTCGTCGGCAATATAGACAGCACTAACAAACATAACGAGTGACGTACACGCCGACACAAAAGTGTGGGTGTTACCGTGCTCACTTGTTATTTCAACAGGTTCAAACGAGGGCTCTTACACACCTCTATTACAAGAAAACGAAAGAGAAGCAGTATCTGTATTATTGCGCTATCTAGATAACGTATGTACTAGCACTCAAACCACACACGCCCATACTAACTCCAAACAGCGAGGTGAGGTCGACTTCTTCACAAACGGCCCACTAAAAGCATTAACAACTCTAGTCTATTCCGACAACCTCGATCTACAGCGAAGCGCCGCTTTAGCATTTGCGGAAATCACAGAAAAATACATCCGCCCAGTAAGCGCCGAAGCGTTCGAACCAATCCTATTGCTTCTACAGTCCTCAGACGTAGAAGTACAACGAGCCGCAGGAGCCGCTCTCGGTAACCTAGCAGTCAACAATGACAACAAGCGCCTAGTCGTTGAAATGGGTGGATTGGACCCTCTAATTCGTCAAATGATGAGCCCCAACGTAGAAGTACAGTGTAACGCCGTAGGTTGTATGACAAATCTGGCAACTCACGAAGATAACAAGGCCAAGATTGCGAGATCAGGAGCTTTACTGCCTCTGACCAAGCTGGCTAAAAGTCAGGACATGCGGGTACAGCGAAACGCTACCGGAGCTTTGCTCAACATGACCCATTCTGACGAAAACAGGCAAGAACTGGTCAACGCAGGAGCAATCCCCGTGTTGGTGTCTCTACTATCGTCAACAGATGCAGATGTGCAGTATTACTGCACCACTGCCCTCAGCAACATCGCTGTCGATTTTGATAACCGTAAAAAACTATCACAAACTGAGCCACGGCTAGTCAACTATTTGGTCAACCTGATGGGCTCATCGTCGCCCAGAGTGCAATGCCAAGCAGCTTTGGCATTGCGGAATCTGGCATCCGACGTGAACTATCAGGTGGAAATCGTTAGAGCGGACGGGCTCCCACATCTACTGAATCTTTTACAATCTAGCCATACTCCATTAATCCTTGCATCAGTGGCCTGTATTCGAAACATCTCGATACACCCACTAAACGAATCCTCGATTGTAGATGCAGGGTTTTTGAAACCACTAGTAGATCTATTGGATAAGTGCGATAATGAAGAAATTCAATGTCATACAATTTCCACTTTGCGTAACCTGGCTGCTAGCTCGGAACGAAACAAGATGGAAATTGTCGAGGCTGGAGCTGTGCACAAGTGTAGAGACCTTATTTTGACTGCTCCACCATCTGTGCAAAGTGAAATGACTGCATGCCTAGCTGTTTTAGCGCTAGGTGACGAACTGAAAGGGACAATGTTAGATTTGGGCATCGCGGATGTGCTGATCCCACTGACAAGAATTAACAATATCGAGGTACAGGGGAACTCTGCAGCTGCTTTGGGCAACTTGAGCTCCAAGGTCGGCAGTTATGATCCTTTTGTTGCATGTTGGTCCAAGCCATCTGGTGGCATCTCTGAGTTTCTATCTTCCTTTTTGAGATCAGGAGAGCCTACCTTCGAGCATATTGCAGTTTGGATGATTCTACAGCTACTAGAAAGCGAAGACAAACGGCTTTATGAGTTGTTCATGCAGTCTCCAGATATTTTAAAGGGCATTCGAGATCTCGCTGATAAGCAAGTAGCCAAAGATGATGCTGCTGCCAACGGTGGTAATGATTCAGCAGCGGGAGGTGAGAACACTTATGCTTCACAGATGGCAGTTCCAGCATTAGCCAAGCGTGTATGTGCACTCTTGGACTAGTAGTAGCAATAATGTAGTACGTAAGCGAATTTTTTGTTTTATTAATTAATATAGTGAATAAATGCCGAGCCTGGTGTTCTGATTGAGAAAAAAGCCGCACACGATTCTGCCTCTGTTTGGTCCCAACTACAGGGCTATAAGTATATTTTTTTTCATCACTAGGGACCATACATAGAAAAAAAAAGAACTAATACAGCAAAAATGCATCCATCATGGAAACAGGCATTGGATGCGGTAAACGCAGACAGTGACAATCTAAATCTATGGGAGTACCTAATTGCAACAATCGATCAAAGTGGTGAAAAAGTAATCAGCACCGAGCCAACTGTGGTGCGAGGAGCCTATGATCAACTGCTGACCAAGTTCCCATTACTCTATGGATATTGGATGAAATATGCAACATTAGAACTCAAAGTATTCCAAGATCCAGCTAGAACACGAAATATCTATGAGAAGTCTGTTTGTGCATTCCCCAACTGTATGGATCTATGGCTGGAATATCTGAAATTCGATACCGAGCAACAGCAGCAGCAGGGTGAGGAGTATGATGGAGACTTAGTAGATCGTCGAAGAGAACTTTACAAGCGAGCAATCAGCAATTGTGGTAGACAGTTCCTAAGCCATGACCTATGGGATATGTACCTATTGTTTGAAAACTCAATTGAAAAGGACTCTAAAGAAGTAAAGCGAATCCTCCTCCAGTTAGCTAGCTTACCTTTACACCAACACGCACGGTATCACGATGACCTTTTACAGCTTCTCGAAAGCAAAAATAGCGAGGATGACAAAGAAACACAGTTAGAGCTAGAAAAAGCATCGAATCAGGACGAATACAATCGATTACAAAAAATGGTATCAGAACGGTACAAGTTCGAATCAAATATCAAACGGACCTATTTTCACGTTCTCGAGCTGGATCTCGAAGATGTGGACAATTGGAATGACTATCTCGACTGGGTAGAGACGAATAGTAGTTCAGATCACGAAAATATTCGCAGTGTTTACGAGCAGTGCCTTGTGCCCTGTGCATTGTACGACGTGTTTTGGCTTCGGTATCTCCGGTGGCTGACACAAGGGGAAGACGAGGGAAACCAAGAGGAGATTCGTAATATATATCGTCGAGCTTGCACAGTTTTTGTGCCTATATCCAGGCCATGGATCCGTATCCAATGGTCGCTATATGAAGAGAAACAAGGGAATTTCGCCCTGGCCCGAGATATCCTCGACAAATTAGCAACAAAAGACGTTGGGGAATGGAATGGCGAGGATATTGCGTTACAAAGAGTTCAATTTGAGCGAAGAGCCAGTGGTGGCAGTAGCAGCAATTTCGACGCTGCACTGGAATACATTGATCAGTCAAAATTCAACCCGGTGCTACTAGCAATTAAAAGCGTACTAACTGAAGATTACACGAGTAATTTCGAGACATGCAAAGGGGTAGCATATTTCATTACAAACTATTTTCAACACTCTCTGGACAATTCCAATGCTGAGCAGATTCACAAGGCTTGGGCCACTATTGTAGAGCACAGTAGTGTGCCTATGGTTCTCTTGGCAGACATATCTCGACAATATCTGGACTTCCTGGACCTTTCTAGTGATCCGCAGGCTGCTACTAGGTACATGGAGGTAGATCAGAGAGTCAATTTCACTGGATTCAGTCGGAGAAATAAGGCTCAATTGCAGCTTGAGAATGGGCACCCTGGTGTCCCTCTGGACAGAGTTGAGATCATGTATTCTCCGCTTGTGAAGAATCCACTAGAATTCCTTTTCAAAGAGCAGGGACTCAAGGCGCCGAAGTCCGAACAGCACCCGAATCACCAGACTCATCATCAGCAAAGGTATCAGGGCCATCAAAATCATCAAGGGTATTCATCAAACCATCAAAATCATCAAAGCCACCAGGGCTATCAGAATCACCAGGGGTACCAAAGCCAAAGTCATCAAGGATACCATGGACATCAGAACCACCAATCCCATCAGCATCAAAACTATCAAAGAAATCATAACTACCAGCGACATCAGAATTATCAGAGCAACCAAAGGCACCACCCATATCAGCAGTACCAAAGGCATAATCGGCAGTAGTATATCTATAAAAATAAAACTATAATAATATTAATAATAATCTCTTAGGCTGAATTTTTCAATCCATGAACTAGTAGGTCTGCTGTGGCCCAATGATCTGAACCCCCGCTATCTCCAAAGTATCAGTAACCTTGGGCACTCCATAGCATGTAACTAGATTCAGCGATCCCTTGCAGCTTTTGGCCAGCTTACGAACAAATGTATTGTCCACACATGGTACAAACCCAATGTCAATGGCTGCCAAGTTGGTGCAGTGGTCCAATAGAGGGTCTAAGTCTTCTGTCAACTGGGGCAGAGTGTTGAGATTCAGCTTTACCAGTGAGGAGCTATTAGCTTCTGCCAGGGCCTTGATCGCTGATTTGTCTATTCCAACGCATCGCGAAATGTCAATGTTAGTCAGCCGCCACTTACTCTCTCCATTAGTACTGGAAGTGCTAGCCGTATCACCATTCATCAGCTTGGAAAACGCTTCTGAGGTCAGTTGCTCCAGCTTGGAAAGCGACAGCACCTGCAAGTTCGACGAACAATGAGCTACTCCCTGGAGCAGAAATTCATCTGTCAGACCAGTACAGCCATCCACTATCAGAGCCTCTAGCTGCGGTCCAACTACACTTAAAATGTCAATCATGGCAGCATCCGTAACTACATCTTCGCATACATCCTCGTCCGCACCAGGGTAAGAGATCTCCAAATGCTTGAGTTGGGACAAATCAGCCAATATATGAATCGCAGCAGAGTCCTCAAGACCAGAAAGCTTGTTCAGTTTGAGCCGTTGCAAGTTGGGGCAGCTCTGAACTAGAAATGCGATTACTTCGGAGTCAATTCGGTGGGTATTGGAAAGGTCAAGCCGCACGAGCCGTTCGCCGCATGTCTCAAAAAAATGAGCCCATGAGTCCTTTTTTATCAGAAATGCTCCATCCAGCACGACTGACTTGAGATTTGGCAACTTTTCCGCTATCAGAGCCAAGTTCTCGTTGGTCAGCTGACCGCACATGGTCAGATTCAGATGCTCCAGGTATGGTGCGTACGCTGGAATTAGGTTATAAGAGTCTGGTTGGATGTTTGAACAGTCCCAAAATTCGAGTTCTTTGGCCTGAGAGTTGAGGAATAGCTTCATAGTGCTGGAATTGAGTCTTCGGTTACGGCTCAAAATACGGTTGATCTTGCCCATGTTCAATTGGCCAATATCGCCCAGCTGGTCGATATCATCAATGAATTTACTGATCATCTGAATGCAGATATCTTGCAGAGAGGACAGCTTGCGATAATCTTGCTTATCCAGCAAAGCAGATGCGATTTTCTTCTTCTGCTTTTTTACAGCATCTGTGTTTCTTAGTCGGTTCTGTCTTCTGCGTTCTTTGATCACCTCATGGCCGCAGTTCTTGCACAGAAACTTGCCGTCATTGTTTTTTACCGAGTAAACGTTCACTATGAAATTGATTTCGCAGTCTGGGCACTTTTCTTGTCCGCCTTTGATTGCAGTGGCCATTTTAAAGTCTTGATCATCCTCATCTAGGCCGCTATCGTCATCATCATCATTGTCGTCTTGTCCCCTTTTCCGCTTTGCAGCTTCACGAATTTGTTCAACCTCTTGGTCGTTTTCGGATTGGTTTGACTCCTGATGCTCTTCTTCATTTTGTTCCTCTTCATTTCCCAGACGTTGACGATGCCTTCTACGAATTTCTGCAGCTGAGATACCTTGCTCTCGAAGAAATGAGGTTAACGCTGAGTTTGGCCCCATCACACCTCCTCCACCGGAGTTGTTTTCATTTTGTAATCTTCTTCTTCGACTCCTTTTATTGGTTAGTGATAATACTGTTGCATATATATATATATATTTATATATTAACGTACATGTGCAGTTTTTTTTTTGTTTGTGCTAGATTAGATATTGACGGTGGCGTTGAAAAGAGGACTGAAATAAATCAATTAAAGCGTGACGTGACCGCGCCGAGAGGTTATTAGATTTTGAAACGAGGCTGATTCACTAAATGATGGATTCATTAGGCACTTGTGCTGATTACATACACATACATCTAAATTAAATACACTAAATAGTAGTTGCAAAAAAAGAGCAAATAACAATAAAAATAAAATACTAGTGAGAAATAGACCATTATCACGAGAGTAGATTGGAGATTTTTAGCTTTTCTCCAGTTTTACCATCTTCATTTGGACTATGCACATCTGCATCATCTTTAGCTGAACTGGTCCCACTGGCAGTAGGAGTAGTACTCATTTTGTCTTTTTCATCACCACTTGCGGTGGGGGTAGTAGCTCTACTTTCATCGTGCTTTGCTGAAGAAGTGGAAAATCTGGTTTCCTCAGCTAACTTGGAAGTAGCGTTACTTGCATTGGTAGATGGGCCCGACATGGACATTCTAGGACTTGGATAGCCAGTAATGGAATGCCGGTGATGCCCATTGCTGGACGACAGTATAGATGGTACTGTAGTGTTAGTGGTTATGATTGATCCGCCGCCTGAGGTAGGGGAGGAAGTGGACGGTGGTGGGGTTGAAGTGGATGGTATTCTTGATGAAAAAGAATATGCTGGATTGAATCCATTTGTGGAGGGCCCAGTTGTGGTAGTACTAGGGCTGCCACTGGTGGTGGGGGCCGTTGTTGTTGATGATGAACTATTGCTATTATTGTTGGTGGATGAAAATGCTGAGGTTGGAGAACCCAGAGGTGGTAGAATTGTATTGTCCAAAGGTGGTTGCGCAGAGTTTCTTCTAGAATTAGATGTGGAATTAGATAGCGAATATTTGGACAGAGAGTGTAATGGGTCTTCGTTATCGGATGCAGATGATACACCACCTATTGAGCTTGCTCTGCTTGAGGAATAACCGGTTGATGTGGTATTTATTGACACTCTTCTTGAATAAGGAGTGTTTGGGAAGGCCTCATCTACACCTCTTCTTCTACTACTGAATGGAGATGAAGTGTGTTGGGAAGATCCTGAAGAAGAGGAGGAGGATGCTGGAGGTGGTCTTGAAGCAGAGGAAGAATGGGGATCGACTGAATTTGAAGGTCCTGATACTGATAGAGATCTACCAAATCCAGAGGAATCAGAAGTATATGCTGAATTGAATACGACACCTTGTTGTGGGGCATGTGGAGGTGGTGGTTGTACATGTACTTGTGGAGGTGGTGGGGGTGGATGTTGCTGCTGTTGTTGTGGAGTTGCATATTGTCCTGATGGTGGTGGTGGTGGAGGATGAGGAGCAGGATGTTGTGGTTGACCTTGTTGTTGGGGATAGAAAGGTTGAGGCAGTTGTCTTTGATATTCTGCGGAATGGATATTTGGTAATGATACTCGATGGCCTACAGATGGGTAGGAATAGAAAGAAGCTGCTTGGTGAGGTGGTAAATGTTGTAGATGAGGAGGGATTCCAGGAGGACCATGGGCATGAGGAGGAGGTGGTGGTGGTGCACCAGCAACGGCGGAATTCGGACCATGAGGATGATATTGTTGAGCCATATGCTGCTGCTGCTGTTGTTGTTGCTGCTGCTGCTGCTGTTGTTGTTGTTGCTGCTGATGGTGGCCCTGTGGACTAGGTTGGTCAAGTGCTAGTGATGCACGTCTTCTTCTATTAGCTCCACCGTTCCACCAGTTTTTCACAGCGTTATCAGATCGTCCGTTTAGATGTCTTGCTATTTCGGCCCATTTTTTACCGTACTGGGCCACTAGTTGTTCGATGTACAAACCCTCTTCATCCGTGATTGGTTCATGGTTGAGGGTTGGTTTTAGATTCTGATGGAATCGTTCTCTACATTGTTTTGGGGTTCGTGTCGCTAGCATTTGTGATATCCGAACCCAATTTGATGGACCGTGGTCCTCTATTAATGCTAATAACCGTTGGTCTTCAGCCGGAGACCACGGCCCTCTACGAGGAGAGTTTGTTGTTTGGCTCATTGGAGTCTTTTTTTAGAAGAAATATATATCAGAGATTTCTTGTTAGTATAGGTATTGAGAATTATTATTATTAGTGTTAGTCAAAACCAGAATGAAAAAGGCAAAAAAAAAAAAAAAAAAAGAAAAGGAAAGAGAGAAAAAGAGAGAGAGAGAGAAAGGAAGACAGAGACAGAGATTGAATAATAATAACAAAGGTCCGTTGGTTAGTACTTTTTTTTTTTTTTCTGCCTTTCGATCGATTTTCTTACTGGTGGTATTTTTTTCCTTTCTTTTTTTCTTTTCCCCTTGGGAGTTAAGCTTACTACTGCGCTAGTGTGTTGTTGTTACTAGGGTTTTTCAGGTTCAGGTCCGATTTTTGACTCAGTCTGTAAGCCGTTTTTGGGTATTGATCGAGAATACTGTGCAAATCTCGATAAACAGTATGTAAATTGGGCCAAATCTCAGCAGAGTAAATAAAAGGATATTTCGGTTTAATCGATCAAGGATATATTAATGGATGATGATCAAAATACCCCTTTCTGCACCTTTCTTTCTTTTTTTTTTTTTCTTCTCTCTCTGGTCCACTAGACGCCAGCCAGCCACAGAACAAGATGCAAGGTTCTTTTCTGTATTTTAATTGAGCGTTTGAGTACAGTTCTTACGCATATACATATACTCAGTATAAAAAAGCGTGGTGCAACAATGTGATATACGTCGTTTGATGGGATATACGTGATATACGTTGTTACGGTGATAATGTGATACACGCCGTCGTTTAAAACGTTGGTCTAACGATTTAAACGCTGTTAATACAACAAGTAGATTGTTTTTTTTTTTCTTCTTTTTTTTTTTTTTTTTTTTTTACTCCAAAGCCAGAAACAAAATCTTACGAGATATTATTTATTTAATACGATATCTATGATATATCTTTCTGTTTCAACGCTTTCTCGTTCAAAATTGAGCTATGGAAGAATAGTATAGGTTCAAGAAAGGAAAAAAAAAAGAGATCTTTCAAGGGATCCGGTTTTGAGACAACATACTGCTTGTGCAGCAGCAGTTATCCAGAATTTTGGGACAAGCGGGGCAACTTGGTGCTGCCAGTACCCGGCGCTCGGGGTACCGATCACGGGCCAATGATAACGCTTGGGACGGCGACGGCAGCCGTTGGTAAGGTCCGAAAACGGGTGGAAATAGCTCACCTCAAGCGGGCACTTATCAGGAAACGGTTCGTGGGGAGACCGAGAGTCATGTGATTCCGGGTCATGTGACTTCAGGGCCATGGGAAGGATGAAAAAAAATTGTTCCAACAGTACTAAATCTTCTAGTACTGTAGGATCATCGATAGAGCGAACTCTGCACACACTAGACACAACAATGCCTTCCACAATCGTCCTTGACATCGAGGGAACAGTTTGTCCAATCTCCTTCGTCCATGATACCCTCTTCCCCTACGCTCTAAAAAAAGTTCGCGAACTAGCACCTCAACAACAATTCCCACTACTTTCCTCTACCAACAATAGCCAAAATGACGAACTCACTGCCTATCTGCAGCAGTTCCCCTCAGAATACATCCAGTCCGCAGATGACCTGATCAACCACGTCCAAGACTTAACCGACCGAGACGTCAAGGCCAGCTACTGGAAGTCCCTCCAAGGCTTCCTGTGGAAATCCGGCTACGATAACGGAGAAATCCAGGCCCCCGTCTACCAAGACGCAATAGAAAACATCCCCCGATGGGTAAAACAGCATGTCAAAGTATACATATACTCTTCAGGATCGGTCAACGCACAAAAGCTGCTGTTCAAGCACTGTCAAGGTGGAATTGACCTCACGTCGCACTTCAGTGGCTACTTTGACACTGTGAATGCTGGTCCCAAGACCGAGTCCGCCAGCTACCAGTCAATTGCTCGTCAGATAGGCGTTGATGATGCTGGGTCGATTCTGTTTCTGTCGGATAATCATTTGGAGACAGAGGCCGCCGAAAAGGCTGGCTGGGGGGTGCTGTTGGTGGACCGGCCAGGGAATAAGCCGTTGCCTTCTGGTGTTACCACTCCGGTTATTGATACCACGGATTCTGTGAAGCTGAGTGCTTAGGGTATTTTCTCTATAGTTGTGGCTTTAGCCTTGAGAGCTCCTCATCTGGGTCTTTGAGGACAAGCTCCTTGCTCCATAGTTGGAGTTTCTCGAGGCCACATTTGATACGGCTTGTATAGTTGTCACAGAACAATAAAAAAAACAGAAAAAGCATTACATTATTACTAACATCTCAGCTGAGAACCACTTCGTTGTCCAAAAGGTTTATTCAAAACCTCTCTCCAGCGCTATTCAACTTAATCATCCTCGTGTCCATGCTCAAACAGATAGTTTGCAGCAACCTGCTCATCCTTATCACAAGCAAAATATGCCTGGATTACAATCTCTCTAGGAAATCCAAGCCCCACAAGTCGCTCAATAGCCGCATTCTCCTCCTCAGTGACTCTAATTTCCGTGACTCCCTGTTCTGCACCTTCACCAGCCTCACCTTCTGCACCTGCACCTGCTCCGGCTCCTGCACCACCAGCGCCCTCCCGCAACAGATTAATAAATGCATCTGGGTTCGACATGATAGCCTGGGCCAGTTCTGGGTTTTGCTCAGCTACTTGCTGGATCACACTTTCTAGCATTTGCGGCTGCTGTTCAATCAGCTGTCTCAATTGTTGGAATTGCTCGTCGTTTCGCAAAAATGACAGATCCCGACCGCCAGCACCAGCCCCACCGGCACCAGGTCCTCGCCGTCTGCCTCCAGCCTGTTGCTGAGCTGCCATTTCGAACAGATTTACATCGTCATCACCACCATTACCACCGCTTTCTCGCTGCTCCTCACCGTCGCCATTGTCGTCTTCGTCGTCTTGTTCGTTAGGTTGTGCTTGTTGTTGTTGTTGTTGCTGCTGCTGCTGCTGTTGCTGTTGCTGTAGACCTTCTGGAATGCCAGTTAGCAAATACTCCACCGCACGATCTGGGTTGTTGAAAGCAGCTCGCATAGCGGCCTCTACTTCTTCTCGAGGATAGCCCATTTCAACCATGTTTTCAACAGCAGTGTTTCTCGCAGAGCCAGTGGCAAACGCCGAAGGATCATTGAATTGTGGTTGGGCCGGAGTGGCATTACTTGCGGCTGTAGATTCTGTGGTTGTCGTTGAGCCTCCTGTTGGAGCAGGTGTCGATTCAACTTGTTGCTGAGCGGCTGGAGCTGCTGCTGGAGCATTGGTAGACGCTACTGGCGGCGTAGATCTAGCTGGAGTAGAAGGCTGGGCAGTGGAAGAGGATGCCGATGGAGTGCTTGATTTTGGTTTGGCATTGATCATGCAGATAATGAAGTCCTTTTCTTTGATATTGTACGACTCCAACGTCTTGTCATCCTGTAGAACTTTTCCTGAATAGATCAGTTTCTGCTGGCTCACCTCGCAGCCTCTCTCCTTTCCGTTTACCTCCTTCAAGTCTTTTACCTAGATATAAACAACATTGTTAGCGCCACGTCACGTAGCAGGATTTGTGGTACATACTGTGGAGCTTGGATCGATCTCGATATTCCACTTATTTTGTTTGAAATCTTTCAGTGTCAATTGCATTGTGCTAGAGAAAAAGCCACTGTTGCGTTTTTGATTTGTGAGCTTATATAACGTATGTTATGAGGGAGAAAAGAGAAGAAAAACGGTGATGTGAGAGGGCGAAAAAAAGAGGTGGGAAAAAATAGAAAAAGCTACGATGGAAGGGAACCGAAGTTTCAATTCCCAACTGCTGTGTGGTGGTTGTGGGTTCGAGTCTGGGAGGTGTAGTTTTTTTTTGTACTACCATCTTGAGAGATTTGAGAGGTCTTTACAGCCTGATGGAGCATTGCTGCACCAGCTGGCTAGGCAATTAGTAAAGCGCTATATTACTATATCGGATGATTGTAACCTGATGGTAGTTCGCGACTAGTTAGGTTCCCTTAAGCATACACACGGCTACTACTCTCATTACGACAGCTATCGTATACCTGCGGCCCACTGAAAAACAGCTGAGTCTCCCTATCTCTCTCTATATACTAGAACTCTTTTACTTCTCTCTATATATATAAAACAATAGAGCTCTCTTACTTCTCTCGCTATATATAGAACACTGAAGTTCTCACACTTCTCTCTCTACATAAAACTCTAGAGTTCTCACAGTTCTCTTCCTATATAAATAAAACACACCTACTGGCCTCACACATCAGAATCAGAATCAGAATCCTCCAAATCCACATAATCAGAATCAACCCGCTCAGACGAAGACGTCACAGGTGTGGATCCATTCCCCGAATTGCGAACACGACCCTTCTCAATCGCCGTATGGATGTTCATGTGATGCTTGATATAATTGATCCGTGGAAAAGCACACTTCTCTCCTTCCTCTATCATCTCCCCAAGCTTTGCTCGACTGGGGTCGGCAAGAATATTCCAGAAATCCGCTAATCGAATCTTAGGCCACAGAGTAACAGTGCCATCAAACCTTTGCAGCCATACCGAGCTCCAGTCCTGGTCCATCAGACGGGGCATCAGATTGAGGTTCTTCATCAGCTTGAGCCACTTGCGGATCTCAAGCTTCAAGATGTCCTCGATAGCACTACCGACAAACCCGCCCCGCCAGCCTTTGCCCTTACGATGAGACACAGGACGGCCAATAGTGCCTCGCGGAGCATACACAAATAGCGAAATATGCGGATTGACCTGGGACACAATTGTAAACTTGACATTGAAATAGTTGTTGAGCGATTGGACGGGAATGTCTGTTCTCAATGATCCATCCCGCCATTTGCTGCCAAAATTGAATGGCACAATATCGCCGGTCTTGGTCTTCATCATCATGACCACGGGCTTCAAGATACCTGGCACCGCAGCTGATGCCAAAAGTGCGCTCCAAATGACACAGTCGGGGCTGGTGATGTGATTACACAGTATGGCAGGGCTATGGGGATCTGCTGGTACAGTGGATATATTCAAAGCCTTGCCAGTTCTCTGGAACGCCTCTTTGAACGTCATGCTTCCTCTAGTGAACCATTGGCCCCGTTTAGCCCAATCTACAGCATCGAAACGGGCTCCAGTCCGGTACGCACGACTGGCCCATTGAACCATGCCCTCGTGACACAAGGTGATTTTGTCTGCCAGCTCTGGTACTAGTAGTTCTTTGAGTTCCTCGTTGGTTCTTGTACACACTAGTGCAGCTATCAGGCCACCTCCACTAGTGCCGCTGATAATGTTGGGCAAAAGCCCTTGTTCCAGGAGTGCCTTGACAACTCCAAAATGTCTATAGGTAAAAGTAGCGCCTCCAGAGAGGCACAATGCAGATTTGCCATAGTTTTTGGAGAATAACTTGAACAGCGCCTTTTTCGACTGTCTTGGAATCTCCTCTGTAGCTGATATATAGTTTATGGATTTGCAAAGCTCCGAGTTGAACTGCTTAACTGCATCTTTAGTACCATAGTAGCATTGCGAATAGAGGGCTGATCCGCCAGTGCCAGCAAAGTTGTCTTTGATGCAGCCCTGAAGAACAATGGCTAACTCTTCAGTTTTTTTCTCTTCCCGCAGCTTTTTCAATGTATCGATCAGTTGGAGCACTGTATCGGAGTCGTAGTATGCAAAATTGGGATCCTTCTTCCACTGGTCCATCCCCAAATATCGATCCATAGCCTTTGCGGCTTTGACCCACTCCAGATACGTTGATGCATCTCTTAATCTACGTCGTTTCTCTCTCCTAGGCCCCCGCCACGTGACTAGGTACTCATATGTAGCTACGTATATACGAACTGAGGCATAGAGAATTGCTAGTATGCTTACCCAGATGCTGATACAGATGAGGGCTGGCCATCTGAACAGAGTATAGCCGAAGCCGGCACCCATTTCTTCCTTCAGCTTGAGCTTTTTGCGCAGTTTGTGATTTACTGGGGCCCAGTCATTGAGCGATGTGATATGGGATAGTTTGCCGTCATCTTCTAGTAGTGCTTGAGAGAATTTGTTGATATCTTGGGAATGATGGTCAGCTGTGTATGTTTAATTATTTTAGGTACTTACGGTCGTGATTGACATAGTCTTCTTCGAAGGGATTCATATTCGAGAATGCTCGTGAGGATTATGCCACAGGATTCAGCTAAAAGTGTTGATTATTGCTATTGTTTTGGGTTATCGGATCAAATATGTTCCGGGGATTTTTTTTTTTGTTTTGTGGACCTAAAGCAGTACTGCGGCGGGTGGTCTCTCTCTTTCTTTCTGAGGTGGGAGCTCTAAAAAAGCCGCACACGTTTCTAATTAACTATTCAGAATAGAATACGTCATTAATGATATCGTTATTGCTCCTATGCTGGAGAGCACGTGATTCCTGGTTATGAGGTCGTAAATGGCGATATGATCTCTTGCTGGAATAAGCTTTTTTCAAGCTCTAATGTAAAGGTTCATTTGAACACAGAGGGACAAGACATGCAGCAAACAATGAGGTGAGTGATAGAAACAGCCCAGGTTTCCGTGATCAGCGACTTGTGGACATAGATATATTCTAGGAACATTACATCTCTTTCTATATGAGCGTTTACAATGTGCTGTCTTTCATCTCGAACCACAACTACTAATACATATCCGAGTTCAGATTACAATTACTGGTAAATCCAAGTTCAAATCACAATTACTGGTAAATCCGAGTTCAAATCACAACTACTGGTACATCCCGAGCTCAAATCACAACTACTGGTACATCCCGAGCACAGATCACAACTACTCCTTCTTCGTCTTGATTGGGGATTGGGAATCCCAATCAAGATTCAACCGCCCACCAGCAACCTTGTAATTGTTGATGGCCTCAATGACCTCTTCTGGTGTGTTGACAGACACAACAATATCCTTATTACCCTCTCGGATAAACCCAGCTTTGGCTGCGTCATCTATCCACTTCACAAGCCCATCGTAAAACCCATCGCTATTGAGCAGAATGACAGGTCGAGAGTGGATTCCGAGCTGGTTCCAGGTTATCACCTCAAACAACTCTTCCGCAGTCCCATATCCACCAGGCATGGCCACAAATGCCTCAGCCTCTTGGCCCATCTGTCGCTTCCGGGTATGCATATCCTCAACTATGGTGGTTTCCCCGTAGTACTTTGGGTCTGGCACGCTGCCTTCTGCTTCTTTGTGGATCAAGGCCCGAGGAATGATCCCGTGGACGTACCCTCCGAGAGTACAGATAGTTTTGGCGATGGATCCCATCAGGCCAGTGGTTCCACCGCCGTAGACAAGTCCCCAGTTGTTCTCAATGAACAACTTGCCCAGTGTTTCTGATGCCTGGGTGTACGAAGGGCCTTCGCCACTGGAGGATCCACAGAACACGCACACAATCTTGGAAGGTTTGGTCATTTTTGGTGGTCTAGAGATATGACTCAGTGATTTAATATTGGTCGGTAAGTGGGAATCAGGACTCGTGGTTTTTCTCCTTGATTATCGACGAGCTGGTTTTATATACAGATCTCAGCCTTCTTGAAGTTGTTTAACAGTATTTCACAGCTGTTGATTCGTGTCAGATATCTGGGATTTATATAGATGTAAATATGAATCTGGGTTTGTTTTGTCCGATATCAAATCTTTATAGTGGATCACCCGGCGCAAGCGAGTCCATATTAGTCTCCCCGGGGGGAAAGTTCAACAGTGCGCTTAAGAGAGGGCACGACAGCGGCCGACGGCTGGTGATAGGCTGGAAATTTTCATCTCTCTATTGTATCTCCAAGACCAACATGCCTAGTGAGCAGCAACAGGATGGTCGTCGACATGTCGAAGAGCCACAAGAACAGTCCACTTGGGACAAGGTCAAGTGGCTGCTTGTGCTCTTTTTAGTGTCAAATATGTTGACTAAATTTATGCCTGGACCGGAGAACAACACTACTACTAAAAGCAGCAAGGAATCTCCGTCGGCAGGTGCGAATGGTCCAAAACAGCTAACGCTATATCCAGCCTGGAAAAGGGGGTCTACGTTTGATATAGATCTCGAGATTAGCTCGCACCAGGTTTACGACGACTCGGCGATACCGTACGACAGTATCAAGAACGTCAGTTTTGAGCACGACGGCGGCATAAATGCGGATGTGATGGCTAATGTCGCTATTCCGCAGGATTTCCTAGCTAATAATGGGACTCTATGGGCACATTTGCTTGTCAGGAGCAAGGATGAGGAAGATATGTATCACAGACCTATCCCTATCACTTACCACCTGCCACAAAAGAAGAAATCCAAGAAGAAGTTGCTCATTGGGGATAATGACAATGTTGGGGCAGCTGACGACGACGATGTCGTCGTCGACGACAGCCCTAAGATTGTGCCCCATTTCAATGGCAATGTCTCGTTTGGATTTGTCGATACCTGGGACCCAGTAGAAGCCACCAAGGCCCATCCAGCTGCACTGCAGCATGTTGTTCAGGATGAGTCCCGAAGACAGCTGGCTACTGACGGGCACAATGAGATTGGTTACTACTATCCTATCATCTACAACAACCAGTTTTGGCAGTTGCCATCGCAAATGGTCGATATGACTGAGCTGCCAGACAACAAGAAGGAGTCATTCTTTGTCCACTTCAAAATATACCAAACGCCGTACTGGAAGTTCAACCTGCTGTCCACTATGGACTTTGGACTGAAACAACAGGCAGAGCAGCAGGCTGCTGGAGCTGCAGAGATTGAAGAGCTGAAACGGGTGCTGCTTGAAACCAGCCCTTACCTATTGGCTGTGACAGTGACAGTGTCGCTACTTCACACCTTGTTTGAATTCTTGGCGTTCAAGAATGACATTAGCCACTGGAAAAACAAAAAGGACACTATTGGCGTCAGCGTGCGAACTATTGTCGCAAATGTGGTGATGCAGTTTGTTATTTTCCTGTATTTGATGGATAACAACGATAATACAAACAACATGGTGCTGCTCACCCAGGGGATGGGGATCTTTGTCGAGGCATGGAAGATCACCAAGGCGGTCAACATCCGGTTCAACACCAACGGCAAATGGATTGAGGTGACTGATAAATACGAGCTCAGTGACGTTGAGAAGAAGACTAAAGAATACGACGGAATCATTTTCAAGTACCTGTACATTGTGGGGGTTCCGCTGATTGGCGCTTATGCGATTTACTCGTTGCTGTATGAAGAGCACAAGTCCTGGGTGTCATTCTGCATTACTGTCGCGGTGCAATGTGTGTATGCCTATGGTTTCTTACTGCTGATTCCTCCGGTGTATATCAATTACCGACTCAAGTCTGTGGCGCACATGTCAGGACGGGCCATGATTTACAAGACGCTGAACACGTTTATTGACGATTTGTTTTCTTTTGTGATCAAGATGCCGTGGCTACATCGGGTCATGACTCTGCGGGATGATGTTATTTTTGTCATATATCTGTACCAGTCCTGGGCCTACCGGGTTGATTACTCTCGAGTGAATGAGCTTGGACAGGGTGGCGGTGATGTAGAGGAGGACCAGGAGGAGACGAAGAAAGAAAAGTAGTGCGGCTTGGTGCGGCTCACGCCGCACGTGTGTTTTCCCGGAGAGCGTGCCTTGTGCATAGATGATATAAGCAATAAATGTGCCTACAAGAAATTTTTTTTTTCTTTTTTTTTTTTTTTGCCGGTCTAATTGGCTGTGATTTAGAGTTCCTGTGGTATTCACTCGGAGGCTTTGAGAGCTCGTACTCGGTGATATTGCATCACAGCGCTTGAGAGCTCTGTGTTTGTTAATAACTTGGAACTCCCGGGAACGATTGGAAACTGTTCTCGAAAATCCTTTTAGAACACCAGTTTGGGAATATTGTCCAGCCCATGCTTGATGTTTCAGCTGCCTTCGATTGTACGTCTTTATTCTTCTCCTGTGAAAGATTACTACTCCTGAAGCGCCTGATCCATATTTTGGTTTTCAGAGCTGCGGAATCCAATGTTTATCAAAAAAAACAACAAGGCCCAGATCCTTATCTACAGGAAGTAGTTTAACAAGTGACTGGCTTCTTCACGCACCCCCTTAGAAGCAGCATATAGTGCGTGATTAAAGCTCACGGCTGGTACCTCCACCGTAATGCAGATTGCCTTTGT
This sequence comes from Blastobotrys attinorum, assembly GCA_030564265.1. Lineage (NCBI taxonomy): Eukaryota > Fungi > Ascomycota > Dipodascomycetes > Dipodascales > Trichomonascaceae > Blastobotrys > Blastobotrys attinorum. Next base: position 24,130 of record JAJLUM010000058.1, read on the forward strand.
TCTGGTATTTTTCTATTTTGGTACCTTACCTGAAGTTACTGCCACAGCCGCCTGGCGGTCGGCATGCCGACTGAGCCGCATTGGCTTGCTGCACCTTTAATTTGGCCAAAGGTAAGCTGCTCCCAACCCCCTGGATATGTCGATCTAATTAGCAGTATCCCAGTCATTTCCGCCTCTCCCAGTGCCTCGGACCTGGCTCCTATAGGAACAAAATTCTAGTACACGAGACAGTAGATCAAACAGAAGGAAAGAATAAAAAAAACACTAGTTTAGTACCCGAAGTGATCAAAACGGGGAAAGAAGCCATCCGATCATAGTCTGGTATCTATTACTGCTTACAGCGCTGTAATGGCCGCAAATAGCAACTCTGTGTTTGTGACCTCGAGAATGTAGGCTACCTCTGGCGCCAAGCCCCGTTATGCAGTCCAGGCGGCGCTCGGTAGTTTTGACCGGGCTCGATGACTAAGCTTCTGGGTACTACTTACGTAATTTCAGGTAATCGTCTCTGCTGGTACCACCAGCTTCAGAGGTCCCCCTAATGGAAATCTAAGGATCTAGTTTTAGAAGTGCGGTATGACCAATAGGACCACAGCGATGGGAGGAGGAGGAAACCACTAGGCATACTGATGGCTCTACAGTGAAGGATTATTGGAATAGAAAAATGGAAAGGTGCAAAAACTTAAAATCTAGAACTCGCATATCCATCCAAAAAAAGCTCCAGGTGCAATAACCTAAATGTACGTAAGCATATACGTATATGTTTCTCCTTATTATATGGTGCGCGGGGAGGGCTCTCCTGCTGGTCGCCCTGATTGCATGTTTTACTTTTTCACAGGTGCAAATTTTAACCTATTACTACATTACGCTGTTGCTGCTGGTAGGACCGTTTCCCCTTATTCTGTGTATGTGTGTGGGAGTGCTTATTCTTCTATTTTAATTTTTTCTTTCCCTTACGACACCTTTTTTTTTCTTCTATCACAGACCATAAAGCGATTGGGTATAATACGTTATCAAAGGTCCAAGTGAAAAAAAATTCAACTATAGAACGAAGGAATATTCTATCGTCATTTACTAGTGGAGTCATTTTAAGATATCGAGCCACTATTTTATCAGTGTAAATAAATAAAAAAAAAAAAAAAAAGAAAGGATCGTTGCTATTCTGGTCACAGCATTTTTTTTTTTTTTTTTTTTTTTAATTCTGGTCACAGCACTTTTTTTATTCTGATCACTGGGTCGTTATTCAACCCTTTTGATACCTAATCATCACAAAACTATATTTAAAGAAAAAAAAAACTGATCCTATGACTGATCCCCATAGTTCCGAAGTTAAAAAAGCAGGTGGCCCACTATCACCTTCACCTGGTGGTCCACAAAACTACACCGCCAAAGATGCCCTGTATAACATCCAAGAACCCAGCGCAGGAAAAAAAGTGGTAAGATGCTGCTCAGCTATTCCTACAGCCCTGGCCCACTATCTTCTTCGTCCTTTTGGAATCATCAGACAGAGCACTCTGGCAAAACTACTAGCAGTAGCCGCTTCTGTGTACATTTTACTCGTAACCGGTCTTTACATGTTTGGAAGCGAATACATCCCGTTCCCAGACCAGGCCGTGTTCAAAAGCGGCTCATCCAGACTGCAATATGGCTCGTCTGGTGACGCATCTTCACGACTGCATCCTAAGATCCCCTCTCGTCCTAGTGACTACGACGAGCCTGATGTAGCATTTGACCCTTACAGTGCCTACGATGCCATGGTGAGTAATCCTGCCGACACGCAAGACTTCTCATGGTACGACTGGGTCGATGTCCGTGACGCAAGAAAAATGTTCGAGGCTGTTGAGAATGGTGGAATGTTTGGCAAGTGGAAAGGCAAGAATCCTTTCAAGGACATGCATTTCCCACCTAACAAACCTGCTCGGGACGATGAACTGGCTCTGGTGGGCCGGCATTTTCTCGACCAGCATGCTCCAAAGCCTCGCAAGGTCATTTTCCTGGGCAAAAACGGACGTGTAGTCAATATTGGAACTGCGGATGGAAATTCTACCACTACAAGCAAAAGTGATGAAGAAATGAAAAAAGATGCAAAGAAAGCAGAAGAAGAAAATGTCAAAACTGACACCATGGACGCCAAAGCCAAGGAAATGGAACAGCTCGAAAAAGGTGACGAGAAGGAGAATAAAGATCAAGAGCAAAAACAGAAACGTGGATATCATTCTACCGATTCTCTATTCCCTGAACTCCTAAAGGAAAAACTCGATGAAAAAGTAGTCGTAGACATGCCGTGGGATCTGTTCCTCTTCAACGCTAAAGAGACTGCCGCTAAACTCGAGAAGGAAAACAAAGATGACCCAGAGGCCCTGGCCCATGCCAAAGTGCTCAAAACTGCAGTCGAGCATGTCAAGACGTCTGGAAAGCATTTCCATGAAGTCCCCGTAAAAGGAACCAGCGAAGGGCTCCACTACGACTGGCGTTTCTTCAACAAGCTCCGAAAGGACAAGGACCACGAATCCATCATGCATCATCTGATTCGAACTTGGTCTATGTTCTCTGACCAAGAAAACATCTTGTCTCTTATCGCACATGGTTCGTTGATTGGATGGTTCTGGGACGGCATGGCCATGCCATGGGACGCCGACAATGACGTTCAAATGCCTATCCAAGAGCTCGACCGGTTTGCCCGAAAGTTCAACCAGACCTTGGTTGTTCAAGACCCCGCGGAAGGCAATGGTAGATACTTTGTAGATGTCGGTCCGTGGTATGTCCAGCGTGAGCGAGGTAACGGTAAAAATGTCATTGATGCCCGTTTCATTGATGTACGATCAGGTATTTATCTCGACATCACTGGTCTCGCCGCCACTGGCAAAGGCTTCAGTCAAAAGAAAGCCAACTGCAAGAATTGGCACACATACCACATTGACCAACTGAGCCCCGCTCGACGAACGCTCTATGAGGGTGTACAGGTCTATGTGCCAAATGCATTTGATTCTGTATTGGAACAAGAGTACAAGAACTACCAGAAGAATGAGTTCAAGGACTACATTTTCTCGCGGGCTCTGCGAATGTGGGTTAAGAAGGATGACTGCAAAAACTATAGAGATTCCAAAAAGCAGTTCAATAAAAACAAGGAATTGACCTTTTATGGAGCTTGCGAGAATGAGAAGATCTGGAACGAATACAATTTGACAGAAAAGGTTACTGAGGAGCACGGGAAAGAATTCGACCTGTATTCTGATTTGTTTGAGTTGGCTGATCCTAGTGACGACGAGGACAACAATGGAATCGACCCCAAGAAGCAGCAGGAGCTTAACAAGAAATTTGCTGAGGTCATGGACGGCTTTTACCCGCCATTGAGATATGATCCGTTGTAAAGTAATAGTGCAAGGAGGTGAGAGAGAAATAAAACAAAAAAAAAAAAAAAAAAGGTTAATAATTCGACGCACATATACTGGATTATATATATTTATGTGTGTATATGTATATATAATATCCTCAATTCCGATGTATGATCCGGTATCAAGCTATAGTTGGACATCCGGCATAGAGCTTTAGCAGGAAATCTAGCCCAAAGCTTAGCAGGAAAACCCGGCTAGAAGCTTAGTAGGAGAATCCAGCACGATTGCAAGCCAACGCACACACAGGAGTATATACATGTATATATATACAACGGAACAGCACACTGACCGTTCCAGTTTGTAATATTAAGGTATCATTCCATCCGCAAATGTTTGCATCATCGCCTTAAAAAATTCCAGAACAATATAACTGACCTAAAACTACTATCTACACCAAGATATGGCACCAGTAGAACCCGATAAATCCCTCTCCAGCTCTACCATAAAAGTGCTCTAGTCTTTTTTTGTAACCGTAGTGTCTCAAAACGTACGCAATCCTAACGGACTTAGATTCGGCCATGTTTAGTGTCTAAATGACTTATAGTGCGTTTGCGCCCCGCGAGCGGCGCAAAAAAAAACTCAAAAACACCTTTGTGGTTATTCCTCCAACGGCTTACACCTCTTTTTTACATTTTCAGTATTTATCCTTATAAACCATCTAATAACCAACCAATTTGCTAGAAAGGTGAGAAATTACACGGCGACCTAAAGAATCTCCTGAAAAAAAAAAAAAAAAAGGGACAAGGCACAAGAAGCGATGACTGTATCTTCGAGCTCTGCGGCTGTTCCGCCAGATGTAGAACACTGCTTTGAGCAGAATTGCCATGAGCTAGATTGCATTTGTGAAGACGAAGTTTGTAAAGATGAAAGCTGCTGTAGCAGCGAGGGTGAAGACGACTGCGAGGAGTGTGCTGTGGAAGAGTGTGATGAGTGCGACTATCCGGTTATCGAAGACAGAAACCATAGGGTAAACAGTACTAGTCTTAGTGGCAGTAGTAGGCTGAAAAGATCGTCCAAAAACGAGAACTCACAATCACTACTGCTGGAAAATAGACCAAATACACCTCAATCTTCGGCTGCAAGATTTGAAGAGCTTTTCCAGCCGCGAATGAGCAATTCCAGAGACATTCCCCCAGCTGCAAAGCGGGCTAGATTAGGCTCGTTCAAAAGTGAGGAACAATCAACCAGGTCCCTCAGGGACCAGATCCAGGAGCATGAGCAAGAACAGCTACAGGATAATCTTCAAGTTCATGAACATCTATTATATTGCCATTGGGACAGTCACCATGAAGAGGATGATCAAGTGAAATTTGACAACCCTTCAGATCTTGACCACCACTTGCGGACAAGCCATCTAATGACGCAAGAGGAAGCTGCGGCGGCCGACGACGAAATGTCCAAATACCTAGCATGTCATTGGGATTCCTGTTACCAGAGTGCGAAGGAAGTAGATGATTTAATGAGCCACATCAAGTCATCTCATCTATCTAACTCTACTCAGCCGCATATTGATTGTCAGGTGGCTCCGCCCACTAGCACTAGTGCTAATAGTACTTCTACTTCTAGTGCTACTTCTAAACAGCAATCAGTCGCCATGACACCAGACCAAATTCTAGCATGCCATTGGGACAACTGTAATTTCATGGCCTCTGATTCGCAGACATTGGACTCGCATATCCAACGGCATGCTTTGTCGTCGTCATCGTCATCGTCAAACCATGCCGCTCAATCTGCAGAGGCATGTGCTAGTTTCACGGACAATAACCAAGAGCAATCGCCTCCCCAGCATATCAACCCTTATATGTGTGAGTTTAACTCATGCTCGTACAAGTCGGTCAACTACTCTGATCTCATGTCGCATGTGAGAAACCAGCATCCTTCATCCTCTCCTGCTTTCCACGATCACCATTTCCACCGCCATCACCATCACCATCATCACAATAACAGCCCCCTCTCACAACCACCGCCACAACTAACGTCCTCTGCATCGTCGACTTCTTCCTCTCTAGTGTCAACACCCTCGGAAGTGTTGGACGCTAGCGACCTCTGTAATAGCCACCATCACCATCATCATCACCATCCTCATCATAATCATCTTGATCACCTTGACCATGACCACGATAGCTGTAATACCCACCAGACCCAATTGCCAAGCCCTCCCGTCTCGGTGGATGATTCCACATGCAAATGGGTCATGGAAGATGGGTCACTGTGTAACAAAGTGTATTCCTGTCCCTTGGATCTGTCAAACCACATTGTAGACCACCACATTGGCTCGAGGAAAAGCACATATACATGCATGTGGCACGGCTGTGAGAGGAAATGTAGACCGTTCCCCCAACGCCAAAAGATCATTCGGCATTTGCAGACACACTCCAAGAACAAGCCCTTCAAATGCCATGTTTGTCAAGCATCTTTTGCCGAGGAATCGGTGCTGAAACAGCATTTGCGAGTCCATTCGGGCGAGCGGCCATACGAGTGCAAGATCTGTCATAAACGGTTTGCTGCATCGACTGCATTATCTGTACACCTACGAACACACACGGGGGAAAAGCCCCTGGTGTGTAAATTTGAAGGGTGCGGCAAGCGGTTTAGCGAGTCTTCGAACCTGGCAAAGCACATGAAGACGCATTATCGCAATGAGATAGTTTGTAAAGTGGACGGGTGCGACAAGAAGTTTAGTAGGAGCGATCAGCTTTCGAAGCACATGCGGGCGGTCCATGATATTTTCTGACACTTGATATGTAAAATTATGTACTAATATGATATTGGCTCTGCTCCAGTGAATACCAGTTGCGATTTCTGTAATGCAATCGCATCATTCTCGGCCAAAAATTATATCTGCGAGCTCACATAGTTCTTCCTGTAATTACAATTGCGAGGTAATGATACGGCTACTTGTAACCTACTACTCACTACTGCTGGAATAACTACTTCCTAACAACACTACTGCTGGAATAACTACTGCCGGAACAGAATAATCTCGCTCTGTTTGAAATACCGCCGAGCATCCTCATCAATCAACACCAACGACAAAAACGTCCGCGTGGAAAACTTCTTGTTCACATCCCTAAAAGTAGGCGTCAAGTCAAACCCTCCCAGAAACAACCGAATCGGAATAGTCTCACCTCTCACAGGAGCCCCATCCATGATCTCAAACCGCACCAAAGTGTCGCTTTCGCTGACCTGGTTTGGCGGTGACCCTACCGTCTCCCGGCGGATAATCGACAACTCCATATGCTTGATCTTGAGCCGCACAAGCAGGAAATAAATACGTCCCACAATCACATCCTTCAGGTGGTACCTTGATTTACTGTACTCAAACTCGATATGCAAACAGTCCTCAATACCAACGTCCATTTTAATTGAAGAGATGCCCTCTGGGGGAACTCGGTACGAGTACACCCACACGTCTTTATCTCGCACCACGTCCGCCATCCTTCTGAACACCGTAACTCGTACATAGTATCTTAGCTTGACGTTGACACCGAGATAGGACTCAAACTGTTTCTCTACATTCTTAAACTCGAAATCAAAAGTTTCTGGGTGTCGCAGCTCTGCGGGGGCTGCCAGTTCCTGGGCTAATGAAAGAAAGTCGTCATGGCTTCCACGGTCATTGTTCATTTCTATTGATCCCACAAACTGTACCTTTATTCCTGTATGCTCGAGTTTTTTCCCGTCTCGAGGACGGATTGTTACTGATCCCTTTACTGACTCTCCGTCGAGATACAGTGGCACACTTTCTCGTCTGCCTTTGTCGTTCTTGACGTCTACATGTGTTCTGGTGTCTTCTCCGTCTAGACGAATCTCTATATCGAGAGGAGCCTTGAAAAACAATGCCATTGTGTGTATGTGAGAGTGCCTTTTTGTGGCTTTTTATATTTGTGCTGGCGATATGCTGTGATCAATGTTAGACAGTGGCAATGTGTGTGGGTGTGGTATGGTGGTGCGGTGGCTCTGGTCGGCCTACTTCCCTGGCTTTTCCCCCTTTCACTTGAAGCTCTCACTCTCTTTTCTCTCTATCTCTCCCAAGTGACGGAAATCGGGCTCGGACCACAATATCCACGCGGCACGGGTAATCACTGGTCCGGGCTTGTCACGCCGGCAGGCCGGCCGGCCAAGTCTCGGGGACCAAATGGATTTTTTTCTGTTTATCCATCGTTAACCGAAGCTTCTCCGCATTTATCCTAGGTGCTACTTAATAAAAAAATTTGAAGTATATAAGGATTTTCTGTTTCTTTTCTTTCTTACATACTTTCTAGCTTATCGCGAAATCAAAATAGAACAACGCAATGCTGAGATTAAATACAGGTTTGAGGTCTGCTTTGCCGGTTTATAGGTCTTTTAGGGCCCTCCATACCAGTCGGCCACTTGCTGCCATCAAGCCTTATTTACTAGCCGATATTGGAGAGGGTATGTATCACCTATTTTATTTGAAGTGTTCATATAGCTAATACCAGTGAATCAGGCATCAAAGAGTGTGAAGTCATCCAATGGTTCGTGGAGCCAGGAGCTAAGATCGAGGAGTTCGATCCAATCTGCGAGGTCCAGTCAGACAAAGCATCAGTCGAAATCACGTCCCGATACGATGGCATTGTGAAAAAACTGCATTACGAGCCCGGTCAAATGGCCCATGTTGGTAAGCCTCTAGTAGATATTGACATTCCTGAGGAGCAAATCGAAGAAGGTGGTCCAATTGGTGGCAATGCGGCTCAAGTGGATCCTGAGCCCCAATCAGCACAACAGGCTCGTCCAGAATCAACACTAGAGCAACAGCCAAATACAAAATCATTCCATGAAACACTGGCTACTCCAGCCGTAAGACGGGTCTGTCGTGAACTGAATATCGACATCTCTCAGGTCAGTGGTACTGGCAAGCAGGGCCGAGTGCTCAAGGAAGATGTTATCAACCATTCCAAAGGTGCTACTGCAGCTACATCTGCCCCATCTGCATCTTCTCCAGCAGAGAACTCCACGCCAGACTCTTCATCTAAACTAGAAGAAACTGTCACACAACTAACTCCTATTCAAAAACAAATGTTCAAAACAATGACCAAATCTCTGTCAATCCCTCACTTCCTATACACAGATGAAGTCGAGATGGACAAGCTGGTCTCCATGAGATCAACAATCAACCAGGAACTGGCCAACTCCAAACACGACAATGACATCACAAAAATGTCTTTCATGCCGTTTTTCATCAAAGCATTATCTCTTGCATTAAACAAATATCCACTTCTCAACTCTCGAGTCAGCTTTGTTGAAAACGACAAACCAGTTTTGATAACACGACCTCAACACAATATTGGTATCGCAATGGACACCCCAATGGGGCTCATCGTACCTAATATCAAGAATGTGGAATCTAAGACATTGGTCGAAATTGCCAAAGAATTGACTCGTCTGCAGCAACTTGGCCAACAAGGCAAACTTACAACCACCGACTTGAAAGGTGGTACAATTACACTTTCGAACATTGGTACAGTTGGTGGAACATATGTCGCACCAGTTATCGTTGATTCAGAAGTAGCAATCGTGGGCCTTGGCCAATCCAAGAAGCTGCCTAGGTACGACGAAAACATGAACGTGATTCCAACCACAATTATGAATACCAGCTGGAGCGGAGATCATAGAGTTGTAGATGGCATGTCTATGGCTCGAATGGTAGATCTGTGGAAGTCCTATGTACAGGATCCAGAGAAGATGTTGATGCATACAAAGTAGCCGCACCGGTAAAAAAAAAAAAAAAAAAAAAAAAAAAAAAAGTAGCAACATAAAAAAAATAAAAATGTATTAAATAAACCCATATATATAAAATTTTCCCCACAAATCCCCCTCCTCTCTCTCCTCATCAATACTTATGAGTAACGTGAAGACTCGATATGATAACGACAATTTTTACACACTGGCTCGTCTAGCGGTAACTAAATTCCTGAGGCATCCGGATCATAGCTCGGAACACCGCGGAGAGGAGTTTGGACACGAAAATTTCGATTTCGAGCATGAAATCACGGGAATCAACCATGATATCTGGAACGAGAATAGAACAAGACTTTTGGATTTTGCTTGTGGCCCAGCTCTAATATCACAGAACTTTGCTCCCTATGTGAAGCAGATCGTTGGTGTGGATATCTCGCAGGAAATGGTGGATATTTACAACGCAAGAGTAGCCAACCAGGGCATATCGGAGGACGAGATGAAAGCTCTCTGTTTGGACTTACTGGGAGATGACTTCGATCTAGCAAGGATCAAATTAGGGGTATTTGATGCTGCTGTGTGTTCAATGGCATATCATCATATTGATGATGTTGATCTGATTACTGAGAGAGTGGTTCAATTGTTGAAGCCAGGTGGATGGTACTTTGTTTTGGATCACGAGGGTGGTGGTCACAGCCACCATCATCATCATAGTCAGGACAACCACAATCCTAGCCAGAAGCATGAAAATGATCATAATCATAAGATTAGAGTAGACATGACAGATGATGAGGCAGCAAAGATTGGAGTAGCCCACAAGCACGGTTTGTCCGATGACACTGTCTCGAATGCATTTTCCAAAGCAGGCTTGACAAATATATCGGTGGAAAAAGCTTTTAAAATTCGAATGTGGTTCACGGAGGATCGACTGTATCCGTACGCTGAGCCTAAAGATAAGGATACGTTGGAAAGCAAAATAGATGAGGACGGGAACACGGTTTACAAGATCTCGAGGAACTTGATGATAGTTAGTGGGCAAAAAAAATAATGTAGGGCCAGAAATATATGTATTATATATCAAAAATCAGGAATAAATATGTATTGTTTTATATATTAAATCTTTTTCAATTTGTTGTTTAAATATGAATGCATAATTGTTTTCTAATTCTTTTTTGTAAAGATTATTCATCTTTTACGAGGAGAAGTCCAGTTCACTGTCATCAGCGACGGTTTCTAAAGTTACATGCCTAACTGGACTAGACTTTACACTTTGTTTCTTCGCTGAGTGGTATTCGCGGTCAGATTCGGATTCAAACTCGCTATCAGATCGATTATTGTTGATCTCTTCGACGAGCCTAGTTCGATGGCTATCCATGGTACGAATCAAGTCCTCGACCTTATCAGCAGAGGAAACCGCCTCAGATACTAGCTTTCGTTTCAACTTTCTAAGATCAGCACGACCTTTAGGCAATTTATCCAGCTGGGTATAAACATTTTCCAGTTTTAGCTGAGCCTTTTGCAAGACTTTGATTCGCGAAGTGATAGCTTTCACCCCATCAGAGTGATCTTCATCGGACTCACATTCAGAACAGGAAGAATCGAACTTTAGAATCCGATTGTATGTATCCACTGCTTCATTCAAGTCCTTCTCGATCGATTTGAGTTGATCAGCTGTCAACTCCGGCTCTTGAGTTTCAGTTCGCTGTTGCTGTTCTTGTTGACCTGATTCGGCACGCTTGACGTTAACCTTTATTGGTTTTCCGGCTGGTTTGCTAGAGACTGACTGCTCTTGGATGGAATTCACAAAGTCTGCCAGAGAATTAGTAGAGCTGGCTTCCTCTGGCTTCAATGGCTTCAATGGAGCTTCAGCTGGTGGCAATGGAGCAGTCTCCTTACATGGAACATTGTAAATATCCCAATCACTGTTATCATCTGCAGGAATAGATACATCTGGGTCCCTGAAATTCTCTGATGCAGAGACTTGTGAACCCCAAGATTCAACATTTCGCTGTGAATGCTGCGGAGCCGGAGTAGTTTCTTGTTCATCTTCAGATTCCGATCCATCGTCATACTCCACACCGATCATTGACAGGAACTCTCCCAAGTTGAGTATTCCGTTGTGGAATCGTGCCTGCTGTTGCTGTTGCTGCTGCTGCTGTCGAAGCCGTTCCTGTTCCAAGGCTCTAGCTTGTTGGAGTTGCAACTCCCTCTGCTCAGCTGCAGCCTCTACGGCTCGACGTTGTGCCTCCTGACGTTGAAGTCTCTCTTGTTCAGCAGCCTGTCTTTGAAGCTCCTGTTGAGCTCTCTGTTTTTGAAGCTCCCGTTGTGCTTCGACCTGTCGCTGCCGCTCAATCATCACCTTCTTTCGGTGTTCTTGTTGACGGTGTTCCAGCTGTTCCAAATAAGCCTGTACAGCTTGGTTATGCCTCTGCTGAGCGAGCTGGTTTTGTCTCTGTCGTTCCAGAATGGCTTGTCTCTCTCGCTCTTCAGCTAACAGCTGCTGTCGTAATCTTTCACGACGTTCCAGTTCTTGCTGCTCCTGTTTCTGTCTTAACCGTGCCAAGTACTGCTGACGTTGGATCTCTGCCAACCGCCTCTCGTACTCGTAGGCCACCATGTCTTCGTAGGAATAATACGTTGGTTTGGCAGATGCGAGAGGATAGTGATAGTTGTTAAAATCGATGAATTGCATTATTGATTGAAAAGTATGGTAGATTTAGTATTGCCACTTAATATGTTTTCCGATAAAGAAATAATTATCTCCAAAGAGAAGAATCATCCACCTTTTATAGCAGTAGTTTTATGTCTTGGATTTGGATTTGAAATCAGGGCTTGTGCGGCTCAGGGAAAACGTTCGATGCCGCTAGAAGTTTCTAGAGCGGCGGCGGTGGGGCGCGGGCGGTGACAAATCTCCACACCGAACTTTCCAGAATCGCCCAAATGGTTCGATGTGTAATGATAAGCTGATTAATGGGTTAAGAATATGCGTATAGCGGAGCTTATCCAGGCACTTGCGTCATATCATTTAATAAGGTCAACTTTGGAATATATGTCTGTATCAACAATGTAATCGACTGGCCACAGAACTGTGGCATGGTGTTACGTAATGCCACACCATCGGATCTAAAGTCCGTGATATCTCCGTCATATGTAATACGAACTATCATGGAGCCGAAAGGACTGAATTCCATTTAATTGACAGAGCAAAAGCACAAGTTTTTTAGATTTTACTCCGCAAGAGATCACTGTGACGGAATGCAGCAAACCTGGAGCTTTGTAAGATATCGTACAGTATATCTATTGCCATCTAGCAGAATTTCTACGGGTCACTATATAATGATTTAGAGACACAATTGGGCTTCCCACTGTATCATAGCGAAAAAACAGCCATTCCTTCGTCATCTTCTACTTAACAAGCTCCTCAAAAACCTCAATTGCTGTGCGTTTGGGTGCGGCAATTTCTAATACTTCCTTGCTAGTGGTAGAAGCTGTACTTTTCCCATCCCATAACGTCTCAATAGAATGTCTCATGCTCGTTATGACATTCTTAGACTCCCCAGAAGTCCCAAAATACTGCTCGTAGTAAAATTCAGCTACAGGAAGTACCTCCTTGTAGCCAACATCCTCAACCTTGGTACCAATATGGTGCTCAACCATCTGGACAATTTGCGCTCCGGTACAGTCATGTGGTCCATTAAGAACGTATTTTTTCTTGTTGTGCACATTAGGGTCGTCTCCGGCCAAGAGATGAGCAGCGAAAACTCCAATATCACTAGGATCAATAACACCCACTGGTGCATCCTTCGATAAAAAGAGGCTCAATTTCCCCTGAGATCCCGATTTGTTGTAATCCTGAATGAACTTAACCGCAGGGGATATGGCAAGTTGGAGAAATAGATTGGGCTGAAGCGAAGTCCACTTCATACCTTCGAACTCTGGTGAGCTCAGCAGAGTCTCAATTGCCCAATGGGTACGTGGATAGTATGCCTTGGAGTCTGGGCGAACGTTCGCAGCAACAGTCGAGATTCTAACAACATATTCGACCTGGGCTTGAAGGGCGTTGACATAGAAGGTGCTCTCTTCAGCAAATTGATTCGGGTTGTTGTGTGAGGCGACGTAAGCTCTAACGACTTGATGTTCTTTAAGCCAATCAGCGGTAATTTCTACCCAGTTTTTCTCTACCATCTCAACACCATTGATTTTGGCAAGCTCCTTTGCAGTTGGAGAGTCCAGAGATCGTGTTAGACCAATCACACGGTGGTTGCCTAGTGTGTTGCTTTTCTGAAGCAAGTCAGGCAGTATTTCAGTTAGGCTGCGGCCGGTGTTCCCAGTGGCACCGACAATAAGAATAGTTGGAGCCATAATAGAGGAAATCAAGATGTTATAGTTGTGTGTTTCTCTCTTGGACGAGTAATATTAATTGTGTCTCCTGACCGTGTATATATATTATACGAATGTTGAATACTGATTATAAATGCTTAATAATAGATATGCCTGTCATGATGCTTTGAGTCTTTATGCCCGACAGGCATAGCATAGCCAGTATCGGGGAGGTGGAATAGTATTAGGAGTAATTTCAAAGCATTTGAAATCGCAACACTCAACCCGGAGCTCCGGTCACCTCTACGATATATGATATCACTTTACTGCTCGATAACTCCATGCTGCTGGTACAGAATGTTAGTGAATAACTCTACGCTTATTTTAGAAATATGCTTACTGGGAGAAGTGAAAAGTGGACAGTCAGTCGTTAGACAGCTGCCTTTATCTGACGATAACAAGATCGGTTAGCTAGAGGATCTAGGGAAAGTGATATCATTGTGGAATTACCCAATATATAACAGAGTAAAAGTCATAGAAGAAGAAACACAAATTTGCCTCCCTTTATATATGTCTATTGAGCATATAAGATTATATCTCAGTTGTGCGGCTCAAGCTCACAGCTACGTGTAGCGGATCCCAATACCAGGCGGCACGCGTTTTGCACTTCACATACCACTTTTTCCACCACCAAAATCTCAAAGAAGTTAGGCACCAAAAAGAAGATTATAATGAACAACAGTGGTGATCTAACCAGATTCCGGCAGGAACTACTTGCTGCTTCTCGTAAACTAACAAATAGATGTTTATACCAGTCTGCCAAATGGTGCGCTGAAGCAGCCAATGGACTAGCATTAGATCAAGATGAACGAATAGATAGCAACATCACAGATGGGGTCATTCCGGCATTTCTGCAGCCAGATACACTGTCAGACCATGATACTATGGGTAAAACGCTATTTGACTGTAAGGAGTATGACAGGTGTGCGCATTTACTGCAGAAAGATGATCAGCCGTTCTCTATGTGGCTAAGGCTTTATGCCATGTATATTGTAAGTATTGGGATATGTCTTGTTCTGGGACGCTAACCAGAGAAAAATAGTCTGGCGAGAAGAAAAGAGAAGAGGAGCAGGAAGGGATCCTTTCACCAAAAGACAGCATAAGCCCGAATCATCAGGTGATGTACATTGTTCGTGATCTCGATTCAGCCAACAAAATGTCTAAAAATGATCCGTTTCTAGTATATTTGTATGGTATAGCATTGCGACAACAGAAAAACGAAAAAGAGGCCATAAATAAGCTGATACAGTCTGTATCAATGTTTCCTTATAATTGGAGTGCGTGGGAAGAACTCCTAGCATGCCTCCCTTCACTCGAAAAGTTAAATAGCATAGCACATCGACTGCCGAACCACTTGATCTCCAAAATATTTATGGTTCACGCAAGACAAGAGTTTTACCAATCGGATAAAGAAACGCTGGATTCACTCGATTCGTTGCTAGAAATTATGCCAGGATTCTCCTTTATCAAGGCACAAAAGGCGTTAATTTGCAACCATGCATTGAACTATCCAGAGTCAGAGAAAATCTTCGACGAAGTGATCCAACAGGATCCCCATCGCCTAGAAGATATTGATGCGTACTCGAATATTTTGTACGTTATGGAAAGACGACCCAAATTGGCCTACCTAGCGCAATTGGCAAATTCTACCGACAAGTTTAGAGCCGAGACATGTTGCATCATTGCAAATTATTACAGTCTGAAATCTGAGCACGAAAAGGCGATTTTGTATTATAAAAGAGCATTGATTTTAAACAGAAATTGCTTAAGTGCTTGGACACTGATGGGGCATGAATATGTAGAGCTCAAAAACACTCACGCCGCTATCGAATCCTACCGGCGAGCCGTAGATGCTAACAAGAGAGATTATCGAGCCTGGTATGGCCTGGGCCAGGCATATGAAGTTTTGGAGATGCATTATTACTCTCTATACTACTATCAACGAGCTACAGCTCTCAAGCCATATGACCCACGAATGTGGCAAGCACTTGCTCATTGCTTTGACATGCTAGATAGAACAGATGAGGCTATCAAAGCATACAAACGGGCATTGAAGGTGTCCAATATGGACCCATTGGTGCTTCTGAAGATTGCTCAACTTCACGAGAAACAGCAGGATATGGACACGGCAGCGTCCTTTATGAAGCTGTGTCTTACAGAGGAGATTTCCGAAGGTGTTACTGATGAAACTTGTAAGGCCCGCTTGTGGTTAGCTAAGTACGAGATGAAGAAGGGTAATTGGTTGAGAGCTCATGAATATGCCGAGGGAGTGACTCGAGGTTCTGCTAATGATATGGACGAGGCACGAGCAATTGTACGAGATACCAAGAGCCGAATGCAGTCTAGTAGTCGAGGTGTTATGTAGTGTTGTATTTTCTGGATAAAAACCTACAGAGTATGTGTTTTCTGTAACCTATATATATCCCATATCCCTTGTGTGGAGATTTGATGCTAGATACTACAGCATTGGCTGGTTCTTAATCTGTTGATTTGCGTCAAACGAAGCGAGCACTTCCCCCTCTTGGATTTCGAGCTAGCATTTGGGAATTCTTACAGGGTCTAGAATGCCTTATCGGAACTCTCAGTCCGTATAAAACTGTACATTCATAATACAGACTGATATATCTTTATCGGGAGATCCGTTGTCGGAGCGATATAGGACTCCGTTAGAGGACGTATTTTGACTCACACTCCGATTTAGCATCGAAAACCGCAATTTCTGATTGGATCTCATAAATTTCGTTGATTGTTATCTGCTGACAGTTCTTCCCCTCATTGATAGGCTGATCTCTTGGTAAAATGAACTTTTGAGTCATTTTTAAAGTTACATATTACCGTTGTTTGACTCATCGCAGACAAGCTTTATTTTTGCAGTCACACTTGACAGTTGAGATGGACTGCTTATTGCTTTTACCACATACATGGTTATATGAAAGAAGAACAAGAAGGATTTGCGATGAGATGCTCATTGTCTTGTGGTTGAGAAATGGTGTGGTACATGCTGGGGTGAGCCGCACCGATATCGATATCTAGCATTATCCACCAGACCACCGCACTGCCACTACAGATAGAATAACCCAGATTAACTGAGATACTGCAGAGAGCACTGGAAAAAATGTTATACAGTATACATTGTTGTCACTATATAAAAGAAGGTGCAGTTTTACAAAGCGGATGCCTCTTCGAAGTACCATAAACTTGGCCAAAAGTACTATTATTCAACGCTACTACCTAGCCAACACCACCATCCAAACTGGCTCAATCGAATACAAATTCGCAATCAGTCATTACGACCGAAATGAGATCTGGCTCCATTTCAGCATCCTAACTTCAACCCGAAAACGGGATTACCAAAAGCTTGCAAATCTGAGACACTATCCCAACGGCCGGTCATGTATACGCATCTGTCGTGCAGATATGTTGAAACTATGTCTTAAACAGGATATGCACGTAAAAGAAGAATTTTTTTCTCGCATCCACCAACCACATTTCATTTATTCCAGCATTGATTAGCTTGATTACGCTAATTTGGAACTTGCAGTCTTTCAGACCATGCTATGTTACAAGCACGATATCTGAAATCTACCTCACAGATCGCAGATCCAGGTGGGGAATGCAAAACAAGTTTCGGGCAGAATCGTCTGCAAGAAGATAATAGGGCTATCATCGACCAATTAGATTACGTGATTTCTCAACTGACCGAGGAGAATTGTTCCAACGAACGGAAACTTCAGTTTTAAAGGGGTACAAGTGTCGTGTTAGTGGTGGGATGACCCAGTGTATTTCGTAGGTTTGATTCACCGGTACAAGGCTGTTCACTGGTTATTTTATTCACGTTTTAAATCACTTTCCTAGGGTCCTGTATAAGCCAAGAAGAGATCCATTTTAAATTAACTATTTTAGCTTGATGATCATGGCTTTCCACTAGTCCAAATATGGTTGGCACCTAGAGACTGGGCTTATCGGCACTCGCCGGTGGTTCACCAGCACTTTTAGTGCGCTTGGGATCTCGCGATTCTGTCTGCCACACACAAAACACATCTTGAGATTCTTTCATACCACTATATCTTCCTTGAGTTAAAATGAATGTCCGCATAGCAGTATTGCAGTTGAACCCCAAAATTGGAGCTGTAGCTAGCAACATTTCTCGGGCAAACCGCATCCTAGGCAACTTGACTAAGCCGGTGGACCTATTAGTTCTTCCAGAATTTGCATTTACAGGGTATAATTTTCAATCGCAAAAGGACTTGGAACCCTATCTAGAACCGACAAGTGCAGGGCCGTCTTCGGACTGGGCAAAGACTACTTCCAAAAGACTGAATTGTCATACGATTGTAGGATACCCTGAACTTTGCAGCACAACGCAAAATATATATAACTCAGCTGTTCTGATGGGACCCGACGGTCATGTGATCCACAATTTTAGAAAAGCATTCTTATACATGATTGATGAACAGTTTGGAGCCAAAGAGGGCCCCAAAGGGTTCGAATGCGTCAGCTTACCAACACTAAAAGATTTGAAATTACAAGTAGGGATCTGCATGGACATCAATCCATACAAATTCGAAGCTCCATTTGAAAAATTCGAGTTTTCTAGTGCGGCGAAAGAAAACGAGGCATCACTAGTAGTGGTGCCAATGTGCTGGACTCACTCACTGTCCCCATCAGTGTACCCAGAGCAGATACGGCAGCAAATGAAAGACGAATTGGAACACGAAATGGATCCATCAGAGGTGGATATTAACAGTGTGAATTACTGGCTCAAACGGTCGATGCCTCTACTGGAGTCTGATTTGGCTCGGAAGACCTGCTATGTAGCTGCTGATAGATGTGGATGGGAAGATCAAGTACTCTATGCAGGCTCGTCCTCGATAATCACATTCAAAGGCGGGTGTCCAGATGGGGCATTACAAGATCGGTTTGAGTACCATGGATCGTTAGCACAACTCGA
Source organism: Blastobotrys attinorum (assembly GCA_030564265.1). Lineage (NCBI taxonomy): Eukaryota > Fungi > Ascomycota > Dipodascomycetes > Dipodascales > Trichomonascaceae > Blastobotrys > Blastobotrys attinorum. Next base: position 42,550 of record JAJLUM010000058.1, read on the forward strand.
GGAAAACATTCTGTACCAGGAGGTCGTGCTCTAACTTTGAAAGCGTGACTAATGCGGTATACAATTATGGCAGACGACAAAAATAACGGATACAATAGATGGAAGAGAAAAAAATCATAAAAATTACAATTCTTAAAAATTAAAATAAGTTAATAAAATCAAAAACGAAAACTTTGAAAACCGCCAAAAAATAACTGATTGAAATCACCGAGATGCTATCCTTTCGAAAACAAAACTGAATGCCTGTTTCTCGCTCCGAAAATTGAGACACCAAGTATCCGTCCATATCATGACCCGGGGACAGCTGTTCTTACTTCTTAGAAGATGCAGACCCGGACCCAGATCCAGAAGAGGATACATCAGTGATTCCATGGCTTTCACAAGCCTTTTTCCACTGCTCAGCTTCCCTCCAAGCCTGGCTCAATTGCTCTTGCAATGCCTTGTTTCGACTTGACAATTCTGCAATTGCCTGTTCCGTGAGAAGCTTTTCCAAAGTGGTTTCTTCCATGGCTTTCTTTTCTTTCTGCTGAAGCATTAAGATATAGTCATAGGCTTTTTCCAGGATCTTGCCTTTCTTTTTATCGCATTCAGGCACAAGATCTGCCAGCATATTGATGCCCTGGTTGATATTTTCACGTCGACGCCTCTCGACTTCTTTGTGACTATCACGTCTAGCCTTTTGCCACTCGGCAGTACCAACAGGAGGTTTAGACTGTGCACCTTGCTGTGATGTAGAAGCATGGTTATCAGAACTGTCTCCACTACTACCAGTAGTTGGCAAATGTCCCTGTTGGCCCAAATGGCCACTTCCCTGCTCTTGCTCGTCCTTGAGCTGTTTTGCTCGAATTTCCGACAGTGTCTCCTGAGTCAACATGCTGTTGGTGAGACCAGCTGTGGTCCTGTTTTGCAAGATTTTGTCTACGTGACGCTGTACTTGTTCAGCCATTGGACCTACTGTACGATCGTAGGAATAGCTGTTTCCTGTACTGCTCTCGGACTCGTTTTTGGATCGTTTCAAACCAAGATCTTGATCTTGGTCTTCCAATCCGTGTTTTTTGTCACGTCTATCGCTGGCCTCGTTGCTGTTTTTCGCGTCCTTTGAGGAAGATGGTCGACCTTCTGGGCTTTGTGTGTTTACCTGCATCATTAAATCTTTTTATTTTTCTTCTTTCCTATTAGCATTGTGTTAGTATGGGAATTAAATATTATTTTCAATGACACTCTCCATATCCCTTTGAGTCTTTGAGTTTATCCTGATATATAAAGATCTGGATGGATTTTTTTTCCTATCTAATTTGTCTTATCAACACGTGATGTTCAAATAACGTGAGCACACTCCAGAATAATCAATCTCGTGAAGGGAAAAAACAAACCTGGTTAATACATACCAATATAATTACTATCTCAGTATTGTATAGCTTGTTGGAAAACGGGCTATAATATTATTTGTAGATTCTTTGTAACCAATCTAAAGTTGACAACTCGTGAGGCTTTTGAACTAAAAGATTAATGCTCTTATACCAGGATGCGTGTGAGCGTGTAGAGAGGGAGCTGCTTGGTTTGTGATCACGAGGTTTTTGTTCAGGTGATTTGGGAGTTGGTTTCTCTCCCAACCGAGGAGCGGGAGATTTTGCGTGTATATTACAGTCCTGTTTGGTGAAGTGCGGTCACGGGACTTTAGTCACGGGATCTGTGGTACTCGGTCGAAACCGCGATCGGGCCCGACTTTCCATTCAGCACCAGCAGTTGAACGTTTGTTCTAGACATTTGATTCATACAGTACTGAGGGGTGGTTGTGTTTTTTTTTATTTTTCTTGGAAAGCTGCAGGATATGCTCCACTTACATGCTAGGTTTATCTGAGGTTGGCGTTCATTTTTTCAAGCATTTTGGGTCTCGGGAGATTGACATTAGCCAAGGGTTGGCAACGTCTCTCGTTCTTCGCAAATTGGCTTCAGGGTCTCTAATAGACCAATAATTCCCGTAGTCTTGATGAATGCTATGAATGCTATGAGTGCTATGAATGCTATGAATGCTTAGAATATTCATGACGAATAATCGTGGCTACAGGTCCGCTATGAAGCCGAACAGCTCTATAGGCAACCCGCGAGTCCTGTGTCTCTTTTTTTATTTTTTTTTTTTTTTTTTTTGTTCAACTTAGTCTAGACAGGAAGCCTTAATAAAAAGCAATTGCGTGTTAAGTTTTTAGTAGACATTTTCTTTCCCCGCTTGATATTATTCAAAATAATTAAAACTCCTTATTCAATTGATTGTGGTACGGCACGACGCCTTGTTCTGTGGACTAGTATCTATTATCAGGTTGCAGATATGAGCTCACACTACGCTATGAGAGATAACCAAGACCAAAAAGGCGTGGTATAGGAGTTCCACTATCTAGAGCATCTATAGGTATATTCAACCCCCTGTAATCAGATAGTAGCACTGTCTTTTTCGATGTCATTATAGCTCCGGCCTCTGTTTCAAAAGCCAGCACTCTCGGGAACCCACCCCTAAGCTATTGCTCTGTGAGCCTACTCAATACACTGACCAAATGATAGAATGACGGTGGATGGCTGGCCGAACTGAAATCCTAATTCAGCTTCGGCTAGGCTGAGTTAGGATAGCTGCCCCCATCAATCGCCGCCCAAACGATGGCCTTGCAGCAGCACTGCATGCAATGTCGATCATGGGAGCTTAATTTTGTAGAAAGCGACAACGCTTTGGCTTGGACCTGCCACAACCAATGGTGACCTGATAGTTACTCTACCTAGAATATATGAAACGGTTGTAATAGTACCGTAGCCGTATACCACCTGCTCCATAAGGCAACCTATTCTTATCTCCATAATACGGTGATAATAATGAATAGACAGCTTACTGGACTCTTCTTCACCGGCATGCAGAAATCGGAGAACCGAGGAAACAAGGTGTGCTTTTTCCCTCTCATCGCTCGGCGATGGCCTGGTCTGCTCGCCCACACTCTGGCGCGATTTTAGCAGCTGCTGACGTACCGTACGGTGAAAAAAAAAAAAAAAAAAAAAAAAGCCTGATGGACAAGAAAGCACTTGGTCACTACTATAACTACCAGTTGAATAGCACAATATCATGTGCTCATTAGCTAATATTATTCTTTGACCGTTAGACTAGTGGCGCTTTTAACGGTTTAATTAACGCTATAGTTTAAACTTTTCCCTAACCCTATGCATTAGCACCGAATTTTAGAGTAAAAGATTACGCGCATTAACGGTCCAATGAAATACCGGAATTAGTAAGTAGTAATAAGAAAATACAAACCCCACCATGGACTCATAATAGTACATACTGATGACGACGATTACAGGTATTGATCTTTACTTTTGTGCATAGTTTACTTTTGCCGTAAGATCTATTAGTTCATCATAGTGCTGACCGTTCCGTAACAATTACTTTTGTGAGATTCTTTTTTTTCGGTCTGTCTGCGGCGCGGAACAAACGCATGCCGGGGGAAGAGGAACTGGCAGTAAAAAGAAATTAAGAGATATCCCACAAAGAAAAAATAAAAAAAAAAAAAAAGGAAATCCTTAGTTTTGAGAATCTCTCTCCGATTTCGCAAAATCTTTGTCATATATAAAACCTCTTGTTCGCATTTATTAGTTCCTAATATATTCCTTTCTCCTTTTTTTCCTCTTTCTTATTTTTATATAACTGTCAGAATATCTCTCTTCCAGTAAGATAAACTATCAAACAAAATGTCTGGAGAGGTAGCATACCGTGATGAATCGGCTGCTGCTCGAGAAAAAGAACTCGAACTAGAAAAATCACCATCTTCAGAATATGATGCCAATAACGAGGGAGAAAACTCTCTATTCGGCCCAGCCCCAACTGAAGAAGAAGCCGCTACTTTAAGAAAGATATCAGATAAACTTCCTTGGTCCACTTGGTTGGTAGCATTGGTGGAATTGTGTGAGCGATTTACCTATTATGGTATCTCCGGGCCATTCCAAAACTATATGGTAAAGGTGCGTCACCCAGGTCAGCCTGTTGGTTCTGATGGTCCTGGTGGTCTAGGTCTGGGACATCAAACCGCTACCGCCTTGTCATATTTCTTCCAGTTCTGGTGTTATGTCACCCCAATCCCAGCCGCAGTGTTGGCAGATACTAAGACTGGTAAATACAAGGCTATTTGCATTTTCTCCGGTATTTATGTCATTGGTACTTTAATTCTGTTTGTCACTTCCCTTCCATTTTCTTTGGAGAACAATGGTGGTCTCGGTGGATTGGCAACTGCCATGGTCGTAATTGGGCTTGGTACTGGTGGTATCAAATCTAACGTATCTCCTATGATTGCTGATCAATACACAAACACCAAGCCTTACACCAAGGTCTTGAAGTCTGGTGAGAAAGTTATTGTTGATCCAAATGTTACCATTCAGTCCATTTTCTTGATCTTTTACTTCTGTATTAACTTGGGATCTTTGTCCAACATTGCCACTACTGAATTGGAACAACGAGTTGATTTCTGGGCTGCCTACTTACTCCCATTCTGCTTTTTCTTTGTGGGTATTGGTGCTTTGCTTATTGGACGAAACATGTACATTAAGCGGCCACCACAAGGTTCAGTTATTCCAAACACCGTTCGAATATCTATCATCGCTATAAAAAACAAATTCACTCTTGATTCCGCTAAACCAAGTGTCCGACGACAGAATGGCGAATCTGAAGTAGGCTGGTCTGATCTATTTGTTGACGAATTCCGAAGATCATTGTACGCTTGTAAAGTGTTCATCTTCTATCCAGTCTTCTGGGTCGTCTACGGTCAAATGCAAAACAACTTTGTTTCCCAAGCTGGTGTGATGGAACTGCACGGTATGCCTAACGATATCATGCAATCCATCAACTCCATCAGTATCATGATCTTCATTCCAATCACCAACAAGTTCATTTACCCAATGTTGCGAAAAGTTGGTATCAAGATGCGACCGATCACTCGTATTTTCTGTGGGTTGATCTCTGCAGCTCTCTCTATGGCTTACGCCGCCATTGTCCAACACTTGATTTACCAGGCTGGCCCATGTTATGATCAACCAATGAACTGTCCAGCTGGATTGATCCCAGGTACTACTGACTCGTATTATCATAACCAGGTCCACGTCGCTGTACAAACTCCTGCATACGTTTTCATGGCCTTCGCCGAAATTTTTGCATCTGTTACTGGTCTTGAATACGCCTACACTAAAGCGCCAGCTAACATGAAATCCTTTATCATGTCTATGTTTTTGGTTACTAATGCATTTGGTTCTGCTCTTGGTATTGCATTGTCTTCAGTTTCTGTGGACCCTAAGTTGCTATGGCAATACGTTGGGCTGTGCGGCGCTACCGTCGTTGCTGCAATCTGTTTCTGGTTCATTTTCAGATCTTACAATGAGCGAGAGGAGGAATGGAATGTCATTGATGCCGAGTATACTGCTGAGCTGAACGCAAAGTTGAAAGCACAGCTTCGAGGTGAAGATGAGACCAAGGTTTAAGTTATAAATGAATTTTGTATATTTTGTATAGTGTTTTTGTATTATTTTTTTATGAATGTATAAAAGAGTTTTTAATAACGATTAGTTCATTTAAAGCATGATTGATTATGCACATTTGCTATTAGGAGTCTGTCTACAAGTATTCTTAATGTATACCATATACAATTAGTCCAAAAACAAAAAACTCAGTCATCGAGATTATTTGGCCACAATCACTAGTAAATTTGAAAATGCATCAGGATATATTGAATCACTCCGAGCAATTGTATTTCGTGTTTATAATGCTGATTAATCTCCATTCGAAAGATATCTTTCCTTGAAAATATATACCAGAGAGGGTTCATACTTCCAGCTCCACGTACCCAAGCAATTCTTACGCAAATGACACCTTCTTCTTCTTCTTCTTGAGCTTTGAATCAGTGCCACTAACGCTAGACTCAGCAGAACCACTCACATCCTTTTGCTTCTTGTTTCTCTTCTTCAGTTGACTCTTCTTCTGCTGCAGTTTCTCATCTTTCTCTCTTTCCTTCTTTTCTATCTCTAACCTCTTCTGTTCCCGGATCTCCTCCAGCTGTCGGGCCTTCTCCAGTTTCGTGGCATTAATAGAATTTTGAGCTTCATTGACTTGATTTACGATTCGACCAATAGTGTCGCTGTCCTCTGCAAAAACTTTGCCTTTCTTCCCTCTTACACCTCTTTTGATGCCCTCTGGATCGATGCTTTTATTCAGTTTTGGAATATTAAGCTCACTTTCAGAATATATCCTCTTTTTCTTTTTATGCTGAGCATTACGGAGCATAATAGCATGCTGGGTCTGCCCCTTCTTGGGCTTGTACACTCGGTTTTTGCCAGTTACGGGTTTGTCGTTTGCATTCTTGTAGTTGTCTGATTTGGAGTCTAGGACATTTGATGCTTGTTTATCTGAATAAACGTGGGGTTTTACTGATCGTTGTGCATTTACACTGCGCGTTCTTTTTGTCATTTTGAGAGTTTTATGGCTACTATGACTGTGGATAGTTAGCTACGACGATGGTGATGATAAGTGGTGGGTGATCGAAAGAATTTTTTTTTTTTTTTTTTTTTTATCAGAAAAAATTTTGTACGTGGGTGTGGCTTGACACACCCACACACTAATAGAATTTGAGCCGCTCAAGCCTCAGATCCGATCCACTTAGTATATAAGAAAAAATAGAAACAAAAAGAGCTATAGATCAAATCCAGTAAATCTACTTCTCAGCTTGGCTGACTGTTCTAAGATTATCACCTAAATGACTGGCATCGCCAAAGCTATCAACAATGCCAGTGCGACTTTTCTTATCTACAAGAACAGTGGTAATCGACGTATTGTGAGGCACTTTGATATCTTCATCACGTACCTTATCCGAAAATACAAACCCCTCATCTTTCACCAGGTGAGAAATGAACTTAGATATAACACCTCCATGAGATACAATCATGATAGTATTGTGGTCCTTTGCTAGGCTTTGCTCCACAATTTGATCAAATGCCCCATTCAGCCGTTTAACGGCAGATTTACGTGGTTCTCCATAATCATGGAAATGTTTGCCCTCTCGTTGAGCTTTTGCATTAGCCTCGAGAACTGTCAGGTTCTCCAGATCACCCATAGATCTCTCCCGTAGCTCGTGCATGAACTCTACATGCACATTTGGCTGATTACTATTATCAAGAATTTGTTTTATAGTTTGCCTACACCTGGTCAAATCACTGGACCATACTGCATCCAGTTTTATACTATCCTTTTTCAATTTCTTTCCAGCTAGAGCTGCTTCATTTAGTCCTGAATCGTTTAATGATGTATCTGAAATGGATATGGGTAATGGGGCATTTTCCGATAAATGAAAATGTCAAACCGCATACAACCCAATGGGTTAGAGATAAACTAGAGAAAAAACTTGATACGTACCAATGTGTCCCTGAAGAATATGTTTCTTATTATGGTTTGTTTGACCATGACGAACAATTAATACAGTTAAAGTATCAGATGTCATTTTGGAAAATTTTTTTTTGGCTACCTACTGATGTTAGGATATTTGAATCTTGCAAAATGCAACGTTTCGGTACTGAAGAGCCAGAGCCAGGATTATGACTTATTATTCTAGAAAAAAGGTGGGAGACGGTGACCCGATCTCGTGTTAGGGTGGAAATATATACGGACCTCGGAGTTCCTGCTCTAAGATCTAAAGAAGAAGGCGCCAATTTTTATCAGATCGAATATATAATTCGCACCCCCTAGATTAGTGCCACAGCGCTTTTACCTTTTTTTTCAACACTCACAATATATACTAAAATAAATAAATAACTAAATAACTTAAAAAAACCACAGCATTATGGAAAGAATTCTAGCTCATATGAATAAGGACCACAAGTTGAGTCTTTTTGACTACTTGGTTCACTATGGTGGAATTGACGAATCCCAAGTCTCTGATGTTACTATGACGCATTTGCAGCTGGATTCCTTTTTGCTCACATTTGACTCTAAGAGCGAGGCTACAAATAGCAATAAAAAGGGAAGCGATGACTCTGGAACCAGTGTAAAGATTCCTATTGAGCCCCCAATGGAATCAATGGGCGACGCTAGACGGGTTCTTGTAGAAATGGCCAAAACTAGTGCTGAGGCTAGAGGGTTCAGTGCCTATCGAGTCACTAAATATCAGCCTCCTGTTGGTACTCCGGGAGAGATATTTGGACTAGGGCTGTTTGCATTTATGGGTTCTCTGGCCCTGTTCCCAGGTCTAGTTCTCGGAGCTCTAAGGCCTTACATAGTCAAACTCTCGCCTGTACTATACCAGCTGCTGTGGGAGCGGCCATGGGGGCCACTCGTGACAACCCTGGTGATCCATGTGGTGGAATATCTATTTTTATTCAGAGGGTTACTTGCGAAGTATAGAGTGCCACAACCTGCGAAACTCTATTGGATTTTAACGCAATCGGTCGAAGGAGCATTCGGAATCAATCGGTTCAAACGAGAGGCTTACAAGGCAGAGCACTAGTGGTGGCTGATTACTCAATTATTGTAAACTTTGAGCTTTAAATTAATAGTACACTAGTATTATTAACTGACAATTGCAAATTGAAAATTCTCCACTGATTTATTCCTACAATTTATATTTCAAAAAGGTCCTGCAAATTTTAAAAAATGCAGTTGTTCTCTTCCAGGGTGAATAGACTCTACCATAGTCTATTTTTGTTACTTTCGAGGTCCGCCGCACGATGGCGGTTGCGGGTAAGCCTTTATAGGTCTCGCACCGCCGCACGATTTTGGCTGGGAATTCTTTCTAGAGTGATGTGACATTACTGATCTGTTTCTCTTATTCAGGATATGGGATAACAACTATTTTCAAACCATTTTTAACAAGTCTACCGTTGCTTGATATTTATATATCTTTGATCGTAACGATTCGGATATGGTTTGATTATCATGCCTATGGGCTTCCAGTCTGATTTCCAAAGCTTCCAGGTTGGCGAAAAAGTCAATCTAGGTTGTTTCGGAGACTCCCTGGGTATGATGTGGGTAGAATACCTGGTTTATGCAAGTTCCGATGGGTTAAGGACCTGGTTTTTATGTAACTATATGGGTATCTAGATGTTTCGATGGGTTTTTGGCTCTTGTTTTAGGCAAGTAGATAAGGATGTATAGGCGGAACTCGAATACACAGATGTACTTGGCCACCCATTTCCCTCTTCTCTGTCCTTTTAGGGCTAATTGTAAAGAAGGACGCAGCCCGATTCCACTAGCTAGTTCAAGGATTTTTCACCGGTTCTCAAACCCGCCTAAACAATTAGAACGATGGGCGTCACGACTAGCGGGTAAAGAACCAAATCACTATTTTTTTTTTTTTTTTTTGGGAGCAGTTTCCAAATTGAGGCACAGATGACTGTCTTTGCGACGTTGTTGTCCTATGACTATCTTCTAATCTCTTTCTTCCGAATAAAAAAAATGGTTACTGTGTTTAATTTTCTGGCCGTATATGCACTTCTTGGCTCTCTTCCTATCTGTTCAAAGATTAGATTTTACCGAACCGAACAGATAAACAAGGAGCCGTGCATATCACAAGTAGAACGTGCACAAAAGGAGAACATGATAGACTTGTCTCTTCCTGAAACTTCTGTGGAATGAATACCCACAATGGCTTGAAACAGTCCGGCACCACAACGGGGCCATCCGAGTTACCAAGGGGGTGTATATTGCTGGTACTCGCGTAACGCGAACGTGATGATCCCATCGCAGTGAACACACAACTACGGTAATGATATGCCGATATTATAGATAGATTTTTTTTATGTTACCTTACTAGGCGTCGGGTATGGTAAAATTATTATTATTATTATTATTTACAAATATCTGGTAAGGAAAGGCGGGTTCCAGAGCTTTCATTATATAAAGGATGGTGGTTTCCCTCATGAGGTTCGCCAGTCTTCAGATATATCTCAACCTTAGTAACATTTTGGTCCCGTCCAGAGCTCTGGTGTATCTAGTCTCTACAAACATCTTGCATATTATCAAACCATCAGTAGCATGAAACTCTCTTTTGTATTTTTAGCCACCTGTCTAATTGGCATCTCGGCAGCCGAACAGTCATCGGCTCAGCCTGCAAAAGGCTACGCCAAACTACCCCCAGATCAAATTAAGACCGGATTTTGTAAGCGATACCAATCTGCTGCTACCAATCAAACACTAGTCCCAGCTTCTAGTTCAGCAGTACCAACAGGATCCGCATTGTTAACAGCCTCCGGATCACCATCGGCAACCTCAGCAGCTGTACCGACTTCACAGGTAGAAAATAACGAAAAGCTTTCATCAGCAGCACCTTCTCTGCCTACTACTTCCTCTAACACTAACAATGCTGTAGCTGGAACGGAAGCCCCAGCTGGTACTATTTCCCAAGCTTCTTCAACACTGATAGAGGCCTCTTCGAACACGGCTTCTGGTGTATTGGAGCCATCCGTTTTACTGCTTATTGCAGTGCCTGCATTTTTTTTCTCAGTAGGGATCTAGGTGCTGGTTTCATCTTTTAGTGCTAATTATTAGCCCGTGTATAATAACAGCGACGGAATTAAGGGACAAAACAATGGAATGCTGCGTGGTCGGATTCAGGACCTCCTTCCTTTGAATCCCTGAAGTCCAACCACCGACTGCCGATCTTTTCGTGATTTTCTTTTTATTAGTAGTAGCTGTTTCGCCTTTTCTATTTAATGTGATATACTATTGAATGAAACATAACTTTAATGAACCCCAAATAAATTCAAGATCGTGCACGGCTCAAGTTTGTCGACATTATTCGGTCCCACCATCCCAAGGCATTACTACTGTGCATGCATATCACGTGTGGTGACTCCCAGTGCTTGAGCCGCATGCGGCTTGGGCTGTGCTCGGCCACGATAAGATAAACTACCGCAGGAATTTCGTTATCTCTCTACATATTCACTGTTAGCAGGTTTATAAAAATTTAGTTGCCATACGATTCGGCATCGCATATAGTGGCGGTGACAGGCATTTGTTGAGTGTTATTCCAAAGTATTCCGAAAAAAAACTACAAAAATAAAAAATCGAATAAATAAAGAAGCTGGATGTAGTCATGTGTTATGGGGTCTTCTGCAATACTTGTTGTGGTACAGCTAAGCTCTATTTTCCGTTTTCAGCCTTATAAGGTTGACTAATGCCGGAAACCTTCCTGGAGGTGCTCCCCCCTCCATCAATGCTTTTTCTTATCATTTTAGGATTTTCCTTCGCAGATTCTCTCTTCTTTCCTTTACTGACTACCCAACACTTCATACTCTTATATATATACATACATATACGGTTTTTTTCTTCCCCTCCTATTGCTCGTTCATCAACTTAACTAACTAACACCTTTCGCCCATTCAACCTCTTCTCTCTAGTCTTCTATCCTCCTCTTCATAGGACCCTTCGCCACATAAAAAAGTAAAAATAATGCCCAATTTACTCCGGCTACCACTGGAAATCATATTATTGATTGGTTCAAAGCTACCATCCGATGATTTATTACAATTCAGAGCAAGCAGCACTGCACTTTATACAACCTTGACCCCTTTGGTCTTTCAAAATTTGCAGATTATCGAACCCACATGCGATAAGCATGATTTAAATCAGCCCTTTAATCAGCAAGGTGACCATTGTCGCAACAACCATCCCCAACACTATCATAGTGTGGAATACTGCGGACATAATGACAATAACTCCCGTGACTATTCCAATATCCAGATAAAATTACGAACCACCTCTTCTATCTGCGAATTTGCTAACAAACTAGTAGCTGGTCGGTACAGCATGACCTGGGTGCGCACCTTGTGGATCAGCTGTGACCCTTTCCGCCCCAAGCGAATTCTAGCTTCTGGTGCACATGGTATCACTACTCGCACAGGCAGCGCTGGATTCAGATCAGCCAAAGATGCAATTACATGGTTACTGTCGGTCCCTATATCTGAATCTAGAAATAGCATCAACGAATTCAATATAAACATTTACTATGGAAACTGTCGGGAAAAGCTTTTGAATAAGCGAGTTTATCAAGCTAACTTGCCCCTGGTTGTAGCCGCCAGACATCTACTAGAATCAGACATCACCGACCTCACTGCCCCTATTAGTACTACTGATGGTATGGTCAAAGGACCCACGGTAAATGTGAATCTCTCTGAACCAATCTCTCTGTATTTACCCGTATCAATACCATTGAAGAATGTCTCGATCAGTATAAGCAATGCATTCATGGACGAGAACTTCCAGTTTTGGCCCGAGTTGGAAGTTTTGACTCTGAATGCGGTACCTGAAGATACAGAATATACCTGTGAGAATTTAGCACCAATATTGAAAAAGAGCAGATTGCGTAAGCTGATAATCAAGGGTGCTCTTACCTTACGAGCAGAAGATGACGAGGACGAAGTGGCACTAGAGCTGGAACTAGAACAACAACAAGAACAAGAACAGGACAGCGAAGATGATGAAGACGGCGGTGAGGGCGATAACAGAATTATAGGAAATGGTATAATTGAAGACCATTCCGATGCAGAAAAGGACATAGATTGGATTCCTGACACATTAGAGTACCTAGAACTAGAAGATTTCTATGGCGAGTCATCCAAGATGATCACAAAGCCGTTGGTTCAGCAACTGAAAATCCATGGAGACCCAACTTGGCTATTCAAATACTACAAGTTTCCCAACTTGAATCAATTGACCATGGGCGGCTTTTATTCTATGGGACATGTGGATAGTGATCTGGATGAGCTCTATCGAGTGTTCCAATACAGCCACCATATTAGCGATCTCGAGTTGATCGGGTACTCTTTCTTGGGAGTCAAGACTTTGATGCAGAAATACCCCAGCTTGCGCCAAAGCATTCATAGTCTGAAAATGAATGGGGTCCATAGAGTATTTAGTGACGAAACTCCAACGTCTATCCCATTCGGGCGACACACCACCGCATTCTATCTAGCAGATTTGAATTTGGTCGCACCCAATGTCGAGATCCACGTAGACAAGCGACTTGGTAAGCTGATTAAATCATTCGAAAAACAGCTGGTTGCCGAGTGTCCCTCATGGTCCAATTATAAAATAATTTCGTCGCCTTCATCCTCATCATCTTCATCTGATGATTGATATGCTATCCGGTGTCATTTATATAAATTTAGTAGTTACTCGTTAGTGGCGATGATTCTTTCAGAATAGTAGTCTTAGCATTGACATCTGTTAATGTGTCTCGGCGATAGCCCCTATAATCCACACTAAACATCACATTTGAGGGTATGCCTTGCAGTACCTTGCTCACATTTCGGCAATCGCCATCTATACAAAGATCGAGCTGAGTGACGTACGGCGGGACACTTATCCTGTCAACTTCACATTGCAGAACGATACGTAGCTGGAAAACCGCGAGATCCGGGCTCAATCCTATCTGCTCTATCCAATCAGAAAATCTAGACTGGTAGTCTTTTTTGTGCCTGACCAGAAGTTGCAAGTCCGCAGAAACCAACTGTTGGCTCAAGTAAGGCAGTACCAACCCAGCGAATCGGTCTATTGAAAGCAGGTTATAACCTCTGGTCTCCAGTGATGCATATAAGCTAGATGCAAGAGATAGCTTATTTCTATAAGCATCAATATTATTGGCAATATACCTGAGGTTCCGGTGGTCAAGTTTTATTGATGGTTTGCAGTCGTTGGTGAATAGCGATACCCGACTCCATACGCGGGAAATACATATTTCTCGTAACGTTAGGCACGTCAGCTGCAACTGGGTCAGATCCAGTAGACTCAGACCGTCCAATATGATTTCAATAAGCTCACGAGGCAGTTTTAGGATCATTTATTCTTGTTATGGGCTTGTGTCCGGAGATTAGAAAATGAGGTGAGTAATTGCCTTATATCTCCTCCCCCCACACAAAAGCACGGAGAAGCAAATAATGGGTCCTTATCAACAGCTATCGCGCGATCGCCGCCTGCAGTGATGATTAATTGTAGCATGACGATGCTCTGCTAAATTGTGTCCAGTGGGAACCACCATATATATATGAGTTCAAAAGAGTGACTTTTCCTAGAAGAAATTCTTCTTGAAGAAAAAAATCGAGATAAAAAAAAATTTATCAAATCACAAACTGTACTTGGAACCTGATACAACATGTATAAATACATAGTAAACGTATATCAAAGCTTCATATATAAATATCATCGTGCTGGCCTTCCACCCACGCTTTCCACACGGCTTGATACCCCATTTCTACATTATTAACCCATTGTTGGGTGTCGAAGAAATCACCAGACTCCCGCTGGTGCCACAACACTTTTCGCATATGCATCCTTGTATCGCTATCCAGGGCCAGCTGACAAACGAGATCTTGGTATTCTTCTTCAGAATGAGCAATGCACATCTCTGCCATCTTTTTACCCTCTTCGGTATTGGGGAATGAACCAGTGATAATTGATGCAGCTATCCGTGAGCATAATTTATGTCCATGCCTTGGGAAAGTAATAATGGGTGTCCCGCTCCACAAGACGTCAGCAGCAGTAGTATGAGCATTGCACTCTGGAGTGTCCAGAAAAATATCACAAACTCTAGACCTAAAGATATGCAAATCCTTTTCTGCTACTGGTGTGAAAACAATCCTATCAACGATTGTATTATCTCCATTGGTCCATTTCCGAGCAAACCTCAGAATATTGGCCTGCCCACTTTTAGGGAATTGGAGTAACCAAAGGTAAGCCCTTGGTAGGCGCCGCAGGATCACCAACCAGTTCCACAGAGTAGTGGGATCAATTTTGTATAACTGATTAAAATTTCCAAGCAACGGAGCATCCTTTGGGATATTTGGGAACATTTTGGCCCTTAGCTCTTGTCTCAGTTTCAATTCGGTGTGCCAATCATGCAACTCCTTGTTATTTAATCGTCTAACATGAATCGAATCACTTGCGCTCTGACGATGGTCACAGCAGAAAAACGATCGAGGCATATACATGATCTTCTCCTTGTAGACAGAATTATCCAACATGGCCATTCGGTCTCCCAAAATGTAATCGCACCAATCACTAGCTATAGGGCCTGCAAACCCCATTAATGCGACTTGGACAGGAGCAGGGCGAACTGCAAACACCTCATTCCTGGCTCCCCTAGTAAATCCGTTCAAATTGACCAGAATATGAATGCCATCAGCTACAATTTGTTCGGCAATCTGTTGAGTGGAAAAGCTGGACACATCTCGAAATTCACTCCCATTTTCGATCTTTTTACGATATGCAGATCCATCGCTCGGCGTAGTGGCATAACAGTAAGGGATTACTCTCGACCTATTATGCATTCCAAACACGCTCTGCATTAAATGGGACAGGGGATGGTTAGCAAAGTCTGATGAAATGTATCCGACATGCAGAATGAACTCTCCATCTCCCACACCAGACTCAGTTGGCGGAGATGGAGGTGGGTAGACAGAATCTGGTACCCAATTCTGAGTTAGTGTAGAAACAGATACCCGGTTAGCAGACTTTTCCGAGATGTGCCGAACCTGAGCCGCATTGAAAGGTAATGTGAAAGCATGAAATGGAAGAATCGTTGTAGCATTTGGCACTGGCAGAACGGACGGAATTTTGGGTCGGCAATAAGCTATTGCATGATCTTCATGTTCTGATCCTTGCAACCTATCAAGATACCACCTTCGTTGGCTAACTTTCATGCAGTTTTCAATCAAGGACAAAACATTGGACCCTTCGTCCTTTTTGCCTCGCCATTCACTCCAAATTTTGTTCCATTGTTTCCTCTGATCGTCCGAAAAACCTCCCATAGCCCTCTCTATATCTCTAAACAGCTGGCCATTGCCAACTGTAGCAGCATATTCGATAACACCAATGCCCCAAGATCTCGCATCCTCTATTTGCTTGTCAATTATAGCAATCACTTTAGAAAGCCATCCATCGACATGACCCAAGATCATATTACCGTCACGATCAACAGACAATGGCTCCCAGCCATGTCCACCTCGACCATTCCAATCACAGACAGAACCTTGGCAGTTTGCCAACCCACTCAACGCCTCGACGAAATCCGGACTGACTTCAACAGCACGTCTATAATAAACCACTGCCTGATCCACATGGCCCTGATCTTTCAATGCTGATGCTAAGTTAGCAAGAGCAATGTTGAATTTAGGGTCGCATTTGACTGCTTGTTGGTACATTTGAATTGCCTCTGTGGTATCTCCCTGTTCCCTCAACAGCGATCCCAGATTGGTGTAAAGATGTGGGTGGTTCCGGTCTAGATATAAACCGTATCGATAATATTCTAAAGCTAGTTGCCTAACTTTGTATGCTTTGCTTCTCTCGTTGAGCTTTGGTTTGCCAGCATCAGCTGCAGCGGCAGTAGATGAGCCAATAGCTGCCAATAATATGCCAACATTATTTGCGGTTGACGGAGAAGGGTTTAATGATAAGGATAATAAATATAAGCTCAGGATGTCATAGTGATCTGGTACACGACCGTTCAGATAGACTACTTTACCGGGGACTCCAGAGTTAATACCATCCTGGAGAATCTTTGCTAGATTCAGTAGAGCGTTACTTATAACTGTAGTCAGTGAATATGATGCAGAGCTTGTGTCTCGTTTCTCACCGGACACACTACTACTCTTGCTCTCGTTGCTGCTGCCAAGATTGGTAGAAGAGGACTCAGCAGGGAATGGCAGAGACCCCGAAGGTGGGAATAAATAATACTTGCAATCAAGTGCCTTGTGGGGATGTACTAATAAGGATCCGTGGGAATCTTGCACAGAGACTAGCACAGCACGATTGATTGAAGAAATGAGGTCGGGGATCCCATTCATGCCTAGATCCTTCTGAGAACCAACCCCAATCGAGTTACAATCACCGAATTGGCAACCGAGTAGGACCACTTTGGCAAATATTTGCGACGCCTCAACGAAATATCCACATGCTGAATGCAAGTTGCCCATAGTATGGTAAAGAGACATGTAGCGAGCCCATTCGGACGGAGAACGATGTCTGGTCTTTGCGATGGCGTTCAATGCAGGTACAAGGACATCCAAAGCTTCCTGCTGGCGCTTTTGAGATGTCAAAAGAGACACTAATTGCTCTATAGCATCCCAATAAGTGGGCTTAAGCTGAACTACTTGTCGCCAATACCATTCGGCGTCATGGACTTGATTCAAAACTCTGCAAACAATTGCAACATTTGACAATCCCTGGATGTGATGAGGATTGATTGCTAGAATCCGTCTATTTAGCGATAACGCACGTTTATAATCACAAAGAGCCTGTGATTGTTAGTATGATTCTTTTTTTTTTTTTTTTTTTTTTTTTTGTGTTGTTTGGAGTTTCCAACTTACGTATGCAATACATCCTGCAACCAGATATCCTTCTATAGCTGTATATTCTGTATCGACCAGGGACAATGAATATACATGTTTCGTTAAAAAGGTTTCAAAATCATCATTATTATCGAATTGTTGGTATCTATTGTTGTGGTATTGATGTTTGAGTTTATTTGGAATGACGTCACCTCCGTTAGAAAAGGTCAACCCAATAACGGCGTTACACCAGAGCTCCAACACCTGCAAAACGACTGGGAGTTCGTTTGTACGACCCTTGTCACTTAAATAAGCTCTAGCTATTCGAACCATAGATTTGACATCTTTAAGCTGTGACGAATATGTAGCGAAAAAATGATAGAGGTCTGCGTCACAAAGTTGTTCCTGGTTTTTGAAATACTCGTCATCCTGGTGATGGTTATGGTGGTTCTCTGGCCCTTTATTACTTATAAATTTTGGACCCGTGATTGTTGGTCTTTGGGTTACTAAACCAGTCATCTGTACAATATCCTGACGTTTGGACCCTCTTTCTCTCTAATAAATAAATCACTGAAATACGCCCTTACTCTATATATACGGCGTAAAAACTATTGAAAGGCGAAATGGTAGAACAAGAAATAAATAAACCGAACTAATCCGGGCTATTGCCGTGCAATAAACCCATTCGAATTTGGTATGAAGAGCAGTATATTAGTTGATAGTAGAAGCAAAAGAAGGGTGTAAAGTGGTCGTTGTATTATATTTGGGTGTGTTTGTGTAATGCACGGCTTTCAATCTTTCCCTTATTCGAAAGTCGGTTCGCCAAACTTTATAAAGGTGTGAGTTAGAGGAGGCGAAAGTTGATTATACAATCACAAGTACAAGTCAGAGAAGTTGAAAGGAAGAAAAAAAGAATTATTGATGAAGTGGTTAACAGTGATTTTTATTTTAGTGAAATGCCATAGCTACGTCAGTGCGCAATAACAAAAAGAAAAAAAAAAAAAAGGGAGACGTAGAGGCAGATCGATTTCTGTTTATGGCAACCTGGATGTCTGGGAAGCACTGAAAATGGCCACACTCCTCAACTATGATATAATGTCAATATAAGAGAAAACGCAGAAAAAATCAACTGTTATAGATCAATAGCTCAGAGAAGCAATCAAGATGTTATTTTATTAGCCAAATTGGACATTCCAAATGGATAGCAAATGTAAAATCTTCGAATTGGCAGCAAAAAAATGAACCCTTGAATATGGCTGCAAAAGTGAACCCTTCGAAAGAATGTAGGTGAAATCTACAACGGCTTGGTTGCTGTTTGAAAAATTAACACGATTTTATCCTCTTTCCCTGATGCAGGTATTCATCACAATATATGTGGAGGCTTTAGTTATGTTATTACTATTATTATAATTACTATTATTACTATTATTATTATTATCTTTTTTTTTTTTTTTTTTTTTTTTTTTTTTTTTTTTTTTTTTTTTTTTTGTTAGTTATCGCAACTAGAATCACTACTTTTTTAGGCATGACCTTGCATATGTATAGTGGGTGTGCGCTTCAGCATATTACCAGGCCGATCTGAGCCGATAAGGTGACTCTTCAAAAGTCAATCTAATTCAACTAGATGAAAACAAAGTGAAGTATAGAAGACTTGGGCCCCGGTGGCTTACCGGGTCGAGAAGACACTTTATTAATATCTAATGACTATTTAGAATAAAGAGGATAATTTTCCAAAGTCGGATTTCTTTAACGTGGGTCGGTCATGTGGATAGTAAGCCAAGATAATTAAAACTGGGTTATGACGTTCTTGGAAAGGCGAAAAGATCTCCTGAGTTTCCACCTAGTAATACTATTCTGCCCGTGCGTGTTGCGCTGGAGCGTACATGAAAGAGGCCATTGTTGCTGCAGTGAGCTAGTTCCGGGTAACCCAATACAGGCAGGTATCGTGAACAGTGGTTCTGAGGGTGAAAGTATTTGAAGATTCGCTTATCTAGTTGGGAAATTTTAAATTAGGAGATAAAGACAAAAATTCAATTTTTCAAAACGTCAGAGTTATTAGGAAATGGAATTAAAAGAAATTTAAAATTTCCGGGCCCAAGACTGCAGAAGCGGCACTCCGTGAAAACTACATTCTCTACTTCGGCTGTCAAGTTCAAAGGTTTTGGATTATTATCGATCGCTATCTGGCAGGTTTCTTTTTGTAATTTGATCTTTTACTATAATTATACAACTATATAATTATGTATGAATTCGTAGCTGAACTCATGATAGTACAATTCGAGAGGAGTATCAAAGAGGAAGGGCCCCAAAAATCCAACATAAAATTAAACTAATGTGTGAAGTAACATGCCATTCTTACACCATGACTAGCGCTGTGACGATGATAGAAAACTCCACCCTGCAGATGCTGAGATTGACCACCTGAATTTTTGATTAGATGTCAGGCAATTCTGGCATTGCGCAGAGCGCACTTTACATATCGCTCGGTGCGGCTTGTATTCCTGCGATAATGGTGGTGCTGCCTGCTGTGCTCGAGCCTTTATCTGTTATCTGGCGCATCCCCACCACGACAGACCCAGGAGAGCGATGTACGGTCTTCACTCGGAAACACTCAACAAGGATCTTTCACAGTTTGAATAGGCTTGACTCGCTTATATCGCTGTTTAAATGGACTTAAATATTTACAGGGCCCCGCTTAAATGGAATCAAGTAGCCGCAACCCCCAACTGAAAAGGATTCTAGGCAAATAAATGTGGACTTGATAAATATCTGGAAACGTTTTAAATTCAATTAAGCGGACTTAAAAACACTACCCCGTTTGACCCACCGCAAAATATAAATGGCACTCTACGTATTGACAATTGCCAGGGGGGCATATTACAGTGATGATCTTAGCACATGAACCGGCATAAAACAAGAATAAAATATTCATTTACAACCCATCAAAGCTACAATAAATAAACTATATCAAAAATTTGGACACAGCCGACTGTATACCTACTTTAAACGCAGCCTGTAGATTACCATTAGTATCCATAGTATATGTCAAGGACCATTCTCCGTAGCCATTTCTAACGGCCAGTGCCTAAAGCTTTACGACCAGTCACCATAGATGCCGATTGTGCTGGCCAGGAAAGCTAGGCAGGACAATCCGGACGCCACAACATCATATCTCCTGCATTGAAAAGACGAAACAGCTGGATCATCCAGTGGCGGAGAGTTAGGAGTTTCAATGTGAGCATATGATTGATCCAAGTTTTCCTCGTTGGGGGTAGTAGAAGAGTTCTTAACTGAATTCTGTACGGTTTGGCACTTGTTGAGTATCAGTGGCAAATATTCCCTAAGTAATGGGACTGCCGAAACCAACGCAGTGTATAATAAATAGGGATGTTTGGAATTTGATGGGGAAAATATATATGAGGTAACAAATGTAGCAAAAGAAGCTACTGAAAGTGGTATGACCAAATGCTTGTGCACTGGTTTGGTATCATAGTTGTGTACAGTCTGGTTGTTGAACACCGAAGTAATGGATATACCGGCCATTAGCCCCACGGTGACAGTACCTATGACTTTTCCGACTACCACAATTTTCATGTCAAAATGCGGATGATGATCTTGGGTAAAGAAGTATTCTGTTGCTCTAGTTAGTGTAGATATGGATAGTTGTTATTTTTTGTTTATCGATACAAAGCAGCAAGTCCAAACGCTTGGGACAAAATGTTTAAAAGAAAGGGTGTTCCCGATGACGATCGCTGGGTGCGTAATTTTTTGAGCTACACCTACCCCAAAGCTTGATATCTGCTTCCGGTGGCCTGCGTTGGAGTGTTTTTTAAATTGCTATGAAATAATACAGAGTGAAAATAATATAGCATCTGAGAAGAAGCAGTAAGGATAGCCAAAAATATGAATTCTTCGATCCTTGAACCAGGAGTATTTAATTCCCCTCTCGCAGTCCTAGTACCCCTCAGTAAAAAAAAAAAAAAAAAGAGTATTATCATACTCATCTTTGGTATCTTATTTATTTATTTGTTTCATGAAAACCCGAGCTTTCTTTAGAAGCACAGGATAACAGCTTCAGAAACGCTGGGGTAAAAAAAAAGCCTTCAGGAGGTTTGCTTCATGTCTCTGTCTCTCCTCTTTGTTTAAAGACCTAGCTCCATATCTAATCTATATATCCCTATCTCTATCTCTATCTGTATTCATGCTTCTAATTGGTTACTAGAGCATATATCACGAGATCTATCTCATAATCACAAAGTCTCATGCCATTTTTTATTCACAAAGTCTCATACCATGGGCTCATCTTCCCTCCCCCAGAAATATCAAATCTATTCCCCCAACCGGGACTCGGCAACCCAACCAACCCAAAACTAATCTACCAACCCCGTGGAAACCTCTCTACATAACGGTCAAGCAGGTAGCCTGTATGCCATGGCAACGCCCCTCCTCTCCTCCAGATGAGAATCCAAAAAAGGAACACCGCTTGTCGCGCCTCCTCTGCTACTTCTAGTACTTGTACCTTTATGTTTCGTGATTCAGTCACAACAGCCACCATATACCACGCGGACGCTCGCGCGCCCTCCCTTTCCTCGCAATACCGGCTGACCGCTCGCGCAACTGCCAATTTCAGCGATATTATGACAACTGCGCCTGAGATAGCGATAGAATTTGGTAGAAAAACACAAAAGGTCCCAAAGGTACTTAAAGTGTCATACTCGCTGTTTGTTGATTTTATATCATTTCTCGTATCTATCTATCTATCTATATCTCTCTCTTCGACTTTCATTTCCCTCGACCTTTTCAAGATCTTTCATTTTTTTTCTTCAAAAGACAAGAATTAAAAACAACTTTACAGTTTGTTTAGTTTTTTACTTCATCTTCTTGTTCGTCCTTTTTTTTTTTTTTTTTTTGTACAAATTGCATATTTTTTTTCTTTTAGGAGAAGGAAGAGAAAAGATTTAAAGGCATAGTAATAAGGAAAACACATTATATTTGTTTTTTTTTTTATGTCTTCAATTTTTTCTCTCTTTGATATTGATATTGCAAAAGATAAACCGATATCAATTCTTCTCTTATAATTGTTTTTTTATTTTAAACACATCCGACACCTTCATTAAAGCATTGTAAATACTCACTTAACGACGATAACGGCATTTATTTTTTAAAAAAAAAAAAAAAAATTTGAAAAAGAAAAAGAACCAAAAAAAAAAGAGAAAGGAAAAAATGACAGTATTACCAAGTCGTTATGAATTTGTTGCTGATTTAAACAAAGGTTCTTATGGAGTTGTGTCTGTTGCAAGAGATATCAAAAATGATCGTCTCGTTGCTATCAAATCCATTAGATCCTCAACTGAAGCAAAACAAGAAATTGTAATTCATGATGCTCTAGGTAATCTTGAAAATGATGACCCTCAACATGTCTCCAAACTCATTGACCATTTTCAAGTTGGCAAAGAAACTTTCTTAGTTATGGAATATTACAAACAAGGAGATTTGTATGAAGCCATTCGTGCTAATCGAGGACCTAAAGATCGTGGTTGTATCAAGGAATTCATGTGCCAACTCATTGATGCTGTTCAGTATTGCCACTCCAAAAGCATCTACCATCGTGATATCAAACCAGAAAATGTCTTGCTTGATGACAACAACAACGTCAAGCTAGCAGATTTTGGTCTGGCAACTACCAACCGGTATTGTAACGATTTTGGTGTCGGTAGTGAGCGTTACATGGCCCCAGAACTTTTTGACGAAGCAAATGCAAAGGATTATGATGCTTCTAAAGTAGACATTTGGTCTATCGGTATCTGCTTGTTAAACATTATCTTTTCAAGAAATCCTTTCACTATGGCTTCAGAAAAAGACAAATTGTTTTTGGATTTTGCATCCAATCGTGAAGCATTATTTGACATCTTCCCAACTTTGTCCTCAGATGCATTCTCTGTATTGCGTCATTGCCTAACTCTTGACCCA
This sequence comes from Blastobotrys attinorum, assembly GCA_030564265.1. Classification (NCBI taxonomy): domain Eukaryota; kingdom Fungi; phylum Ascomycota; class Dipodascomycetes; order Dipodascales; family Trichomonascaceae; genus Blastobotrys; species Blastobotrys attinorum. Next base: position 65,848 of record JAJLUM010000058.1, read on the forward strand.
GACAACAGAAGCTTGAGCAAAATGAAAGCTGAACTGTTGAGAGTTAAGAGCTGGACCATTGATGATTACTATGATGACCTGGTAGAAGATGAAGAAGTCGAAGATTCTCAAGTACCAGAACTCGTTGTTAACAATGATACCATCACCATCAGTGATAACTCTACAACCGATGATGGTGCTGATTCTGTTGTTACACCCAAAACACCAGCCAAGTCCTCAGTTAGAGACTTTATTACCACTACAACAAATAGAAAACCTCTCCGAACTCCATCTATTGATGTCGGTGGTTTTGATGCAAATTCTAGTAGAAATACTCCATGGTCACGAACAATGCAATTCACTCCACCAAACACCAAGAGTATCCTGCAACAACGATTTGCAAAACCTCTTTCCGGTTTAAGACATTTTTCAATGGAAAGCGTCGAAGAAGAAGATCAAGATAGGAGAAGCAATGGAATTGATGACGACGAGGACCAACATAGTGAAGGAGGTTTGTATGATGACTCAGGCGATGATGATATATTTGTTATGGATCTGAACAGTTCTACCTCTAAAATGTCCATTCGAGAGTCGTCAGACAGTGGCTCGATTGATTCGGTACCTTCTTTGGTACAGTCGACTACCTCGTCTTCTGCTCAAATGTCTAGTTCTTTACCCACCTGGTCTATCCCAACTACGAAAACGACTCCAAGCAGAGATTTTTTGAAGATTGGAGCTTCATGGTCTGATTTGACTTTTGAAGACGACTTGGACGGTGAGAACGATGATGATCAATTTCTGGATTTCATTAATTCCGAATTTAAAAACCCAATGCCTGGTGCAAAGGATATTCGAGCAGGTTGGAACAGGATTATGAACTAAGGTGGTTAGTTTTGCTCCTTTCCAATTATTATTATTATTATTATTTTTATTTTTATTATTATTTTATTGTCATATTTAGTATAGCATAGCTGTTTTTTTAATGAAATTTTTTTTTTCGCCGGCAAAAGATTTTTAATTGCTCTTGAAAGCTATTATCCACTACGAATGATTCTTCTACGAAGCAGAAGCTGTTTCTTACCTACTTCGGTCGCAGATACAAAGAATGCACGAATCTCAACCAATCCGAATTATCGGACGCACACATGCGAAGCGTACTTCTACCCCACAAAAATATAAACCTTGTTGGGAACGGGAGCCGGAACGTACCAAATACGGTTAGCACGGCAACCAGCCGTTTCTTTGTGCTTGGACCCTGTTGCGAAAGTTGGGGTGGATGCACCACAGTACTAATTTAGTTGGGCAAAATATTCAACCAAGTGAAAGTCCTTTCAATAGCAGTGTCAGTATTCTGCTATATACAGAAGAAAAAAAATGAAAATAATCAAAAAAAAAAAAAAAAAAAAAAAAACAGTTTTTTTTTTCTTGGAAGTGCTGTTACCAGTAATATCCAGTGAGAGTAATAAGCTTTCTAGTATTGCCATTATAATGACAACCCCGATTATGTAAATCTTGCTATTGCTTGTGTCATTGAGTCTATTAGATGTCTAAATCAAACAAGTCTGTACCCGCTCCCCTCATTGATAAGGAGATTAGCGTTATCAATGAATCAAAGAGGACCCAACAGGGTTTTTCCCATTCTATTTAATATTGTAATTATTATTTTTTAATTCATATGAGTTGATACTCGGCTCCGAAGATTATATGTCATCTTTCCAAATTGGATGCCGGGATTCTCTCTCCTCGTTTCCCTGCCGCTCACAAGACAAATAATGCTGCTGTGATGGCTGATAAGCTTACAGGAGATTGCTATCAACGATCAATTTCTGCCGGTCCGTAACACGCGCAGTCCTAACTTCTATCTCCCTATCCGTCGAGACCAAACTGTAGAGTTTATCGAATAATACCATAGATCCTATTATTTATGTGAGGGATATAAGTTGATATTGGGACATGCATACTTACAATTCCAGGTATTAGCATATATTCCATAGCTACGGTAAGTATATAATAGGCAGAAAATATGTACTACCATCAACAAATGTATCGTAATAGTGATGCAATAATAAAATATTTTCGTTGTCTGTGTCTTGTTTCAACCAGAAGATTATATCCGCTTATTACTGTACTTCAATTGGTGTAGTCCGTATATGTCGTAATTCTACGAAACTTTAATAGAACAAAGGAAATAGGAGTCTGAACGTTCCAGATAGCTCAACAGCGCACTGCAGATGTCGCCATTCTTCTCGTCCTTTTATTCTCTTGTATTCATAATTAAGTCAAACCTGCAACATAGTCGATTTTGCAGCTCCTCACAGATTTCAATGGATTCAAAGTCAAAGAATAAACCGCAGGAATGGCTAGGAGATAACGAACTTTTAACCCCTGACCAAAAGGCTCTGGCGAGATTCAGCCTTAAAGGGAAGAAAGCAGTCGTTACAGGCGCTGCACATGGAATGCCTCTAGATGCCGCGTATAGCCTTTTGGAGCATGGTGCGTCACATTTGTATCTGCTTGATCGGAACGAACAGCTGTTGTCGACAGCCGCGTCACATTTGAGCAGACTGTTTCCTGGTTCAGTGATTGAGCAGCGAATTGTTGATATAGGTGACACAACAGCTCTGGAACAAGTTGCTGTTGAAGGGGAATTGATAGGAGGGTTTGATATCGTATTAGCATTTGCTGGAATCGTAGTTCCTAAATCCATAAAGGATCATACAGATGCTGATTGGCAAGCGGTGCTAGATATTAACTATAATGGTACTTTCAACACCGTCAGATCCTTTGGTAGCAGAATGATAGCCGCTGGCAGAAGAGGCTCGATCATCCTCATGGGATCGTGTGCAGCTTACCGGTCTCCATTACCTAATTCCAACATTGCGTACTCGTCGTCGAAAGCTGCGTGCTTGTCAATGACCAAATCATTTGCCTCGGAATGGGCTCCCTATGGCATACGAGTGAATTCAATTTCTCCTGGTTATATGTATTCTGCTTTGAGTCCAGAATTACCGGAGCCTCTGCCAGTATGGTATCAAAATACACCTATGCAACGAATTGGGTCTAGGGGTGAGATAACGGGGCCAGTAGTGCTACTGGCTAGCAATGCAGGATCTTTCATAACAGGTTCGGATATCATCGTCGATGGGGGGAAATCTGCACTTTCATGAAAATATGTCAGTATCTTTAGGTGTATGCAAATAAAAAGTCTAAAAAGTCATTTAAAGATTGTATTGTCGTTCCTAGGGTCCGGAAGTCATTATGACAAATATCAAGCAACAATTAGTTATCAAACTCTCTGTATATTCGGAATATCAATGGATTGAGAGAGAGCATTAGTCTATAATAGTTATAGAGCTCACGCGCCGCGTGCGGCAGGCATCTGTTTATTATTTTCAGCATGTCATCACTGACATCATAACTGGCACTTTGGCCGAGCGGTCTAAGGCGTTAGGTTAAGGTCCTAATCTCTTCGGAGGCGAGGGTTCGAATCCCTCAGGTGTCAAAGATGTTTCATATTTTTTTTTTTGTTGTTTTCGAGTCCACCTCTTTTTTTTTTTTTTTCCGATGATCTATTGTGATGGAGATGATTCATATTCGATATCTATTCCAATACAAAATTGAAATTCGATGGAAGTGTTAAACACTTTTGATGCTTGGATTCGAGATAAAAAAAAAAGGGATTACAATGGAGAATTCAAATTGTTTGCGTAGGCTATTCACCACTTAGATTGACCCGACAGTTAAAAACTTACAGCAAACAATTCTCACATCATCTCATACGACCGAGTACATATAAAAATAAGTTAGTAGTGTTTAACACTGTTTGGAAGCATGTCAAGAGTATAAAAAAAATAAGCCCAACGGGGGGCTCGAACCCCCAACCTTGTGATGACTTTTATCCTTCGGAAGAAGGTGTAGTAAGAGTCACACGCTCTACCGATTGAGCTAGCTAGGCTAATCGTTGAAAAGTGGGCTTGTTTCTCATTATCATACAGCGATTTCATTTGAGGCTGATGCATGTTTAAGACATAGCGCTGCTTTCCCACAATAGAGCTGCTATAGCCCGAAAAACTTTCAATTTTTTGATCATAAGAGAGAGACTCCAGTAATAAAGGGTCATTATTAAGCCGCAGAATCTGCATATAAGGGTATTGGGTTTCGATTTGTATTAAACGAAGCAATAAAAATTTCAAACCGCACATGTGCAGCATATATTTTTCTTCTTCAGACTACTCTACTTGGGGCTACAGGCGAAAATACTACATAAAATAATCACCAGTCATTGCAAGATCATCAACATCGTGGATAGTATCTTAAAAGGCAAGGATCGAAAGAAATCATTTCCAGATTAGTTCCGTCGGTGACATGAACAGTACTTGAATATTATTATACCATTCGAATCTCTGGGTTTCAAGCAAGTCTTCAACGGTTTATAGCAGACAATATATCAATTTATGATTACTGTTTGTGGAAAGGATGCATGTCCGCATCCCCGTTACAGCATCAAAACATTATAAAACATTCATTATAATCACCATCATAATTACTATCGAAAATCCTAAACAGAAAATAATATATATAAGAAAACATCTGGAAATAACACAATCTAATACGTGTACCTGAAATCAGGAGCCAAATCTCCGGAAACAGCCTTAACTTCCTCAGGAAGCTGGTCCCATTTCTCATCGTATTTCCCATTTCGTTTGTTTTTGTTCTCGATATAGATACCCAGGGTGTATCCACAAGTGATGACAACACAGAGTAGAGAAAAGGCGCATCCAATAGCAATACCCTTAGTATAAAAAGGAGCATCGGTTTGCAGAAATGCATATGTAGCGACAATACCACCAATATTACCAAATCCAATTTGGAACCCAGTGCCGACCGCTTTTCTATGGTGACCAGCAAAGTTCTGGGTAGTCCAGCACACAATCAATGGCATAGCGGTATATGCTCCCATAGCAATTAAAAAGCAACCACCATATCTGGCGTGAATGTTTGTATGCGTCGCCAATAAAATAATAAATCCTGCAGCACATATCAAAGATGCAAACACGGCCAATGTAAATCGGTGTCGGAGACGATCAGCCAGCACAGCCAATGTCATAGAAAAGCCGAATGATGCCACCCATGGTGGAATAGAGTATAACTGGGTCTTGACTGGTGTGTAATTGAAATTTTTGATGATAGAAGGAGCGAAGTAGGCATATCCATAGGCTGGAATGATCAAGCAGAAATACATCAGCCCAGCAAAGTATACCTTCCATTCCTTAAAGACTCGACCAACACCCTTTGCGTCTAACTTAATATCATGTCGAGAATCGCCGACATCTAACGCCAGCTTGGCCTTTAAGAATGCCCGTTCGTTTTCAGACAACCATTTTGCCTCTTCAGGGAAGTCAGAAATGAAGAAAAACAAAATTGCAGATATCGCAACAGTAATGGCACCTTCAATAATGAAAATCCATCTCCAACCAGCAATGCCTCGATGCCCATCAATTGTGTTGCAGCCATATGCAATCAAACCACCAAATGCACCAGCTAGACAAGTTGACGAGAAAAAGAAAGAATAACGCTTTTGGGCTTCATCTCGTCGGTACCACATAGCAAGTAAATAAAAACAGCCTGGGAACATTCCTGATTCAAACAACCCCAGTAGGAATCGGGTAGTGATCAGAGAACCATAGCTAGTAACAAATCCTTGGCCGATCGAAATAGCACCAAAAATCACCATACACAATGCAAGCCACAAATGAGGACGAAATTTCTTCAGTAGATAGTTTGAAGGGATTTCGAAGACTACATATGGTACGAAAAAAATAGTCAAACACGTGTTGTATTGATTACCGGTCAGACCAATATCTTCACTTAGCCCATAGACATTTGCATTAGAAATGTTAACTCGATCCAGAAATGCTAGTAGATATAACAAACAGATTGCGGGTACAATTCGCATGTCTAACTTGAAAGTGAGTTTCCGTTCATTTACGCCGTAGTGTTCAGCAAGATCTTTGATTGCTTGTTTCTGAGCTTCAAAGTCCATAAAACCCTTTTGACTGTAATGCTCTTCAGCATATTCAGTCTCAGCATTGTCTTTTTTCTCTATGATGTCTGAACTAGACATCCTTTCCTAATTTGTCTTTTTCTACTATTAATTACAATGTATATCGTGGGGGTAACAAGGAAAAAAAAAATAAGATCTTGACTCTTTTTTTTCTTAGTAAGATAGAAAGACAGAATAAAGAAAGAAAGGAAGAAAAAAAAGAGGGGTATTGAATAATTTTTATAGTATGCCAAGCGATGAGTCTTTGATCGCAGCGTTATTAAGCCTGGTTTTTGAGTGCCAGTTGGTAAGCACTTATTCATGCAATAGGTCTCAAACCTGAAAAAGAGGCGAGAATAAGCTCACCGAGTACCAGAACTCCTAGGCCTATATGCATGTCAAATTCAAGGTTTTTGTTGCTTTATAGAAGAGAAACTTTCACTTCCGCGTCCCGACCCCATTTTGTCTTGGTTCGGTGTAAAGGATAGGTTACCCCTCACTTTCTAAGCTGATCAACATTGCCAAAACCAGCCAATTCGCAGTCGAATCGACCACAATTTCCCCATCATTTTAAGTTGGGTATCGTCAATACTGGAGAGGCTAAATGGACTCAACATATGGAGGAAAGCTTGAAAGTGCCTAATTACTCTTAAACCATTTGAGCGAAAATACGATGTTCGCCTAGTGGTATGGAATTTCGGCCGCATGGTTTAGCGGTATGCGGAATTCTCCACGCCGATTTCGCTGGTCGGTGTTGGTCGGATGAAAGATCGGTCGATGCTTAATATTTTGCGCGTGGAGCTTTACTGCTATACGGTCAGGACCTAAGAAGTACCACACCGTTATAAAATTGGCGCCGATCAGCCAATAATAGCGGATTAGCCCAGCTCAAAAGAGATGAACACATCCGAATAGGATATGTGGTTTGTTTTAGCTGTCTCTAAATAGACAAAATCTCTTTTATCATCTTGCAAAATACTTTCATAGCGTTTTATTTATTTTTTTTTAAGGAAAAACTGCCAATAGGGGGCCTTTCAACTAGATAATTCAGAGGTAGCGTGTAAAGGGACCAATATTGAAGAAGATAACTTCAGCAGCGATTTGGGATATATATGTACTTATATATATAATGTATATTTGAGAGATAAAGAGAAAGACACTAGCCGCGAATAACCGAGCTTTTCTAGCCTCAATGCAGAATCGGTACCCATGTTCATTAGCCGGTATCAGTTACCCTGACGTATAATCGTGCGGCTCTCTCAAAAGAAAAAGGAGGAGATATGTTTTAGATACGAACCATCCGATCGGATTTTGTGACACAGGCCTTCTCTCTCCCCCCCTTCATGTTGTAGATCTAACAGTATGGTGGTAATACGCGTCGATATGTAGCTCCTTTACTCCTGAGAAGATACATTAATGGAAATAGACAATTGCTTAATGTTCAGCAAAGTCTCAGCGATTCTAGGCTGACATATGCATATCTTAATTTACTGCTGTCCACAATGTGGTGCTCTTGTCAAAGTCATGAATTCTATGTAGATATCAATAGAATACCAAAAAAAAATCGTGTATTAAGAGAAATGAAAAAACTAAATATCTTTTTAATATATTACTACAATTACATCAAGAAAGCAATAGCACCCACAAGGGCAACAATGCTGGATCCAATAGTGAATCGAGAACCAGAGTTGACCTGTGATGGCTCAGTTCCAGCTGGAGCTTGTGGAACAGTGCCATTAGATGGAGCAGCTTGAGTTGGAGCTGGTCCCGGTGGTGGAACAGTAGCAGTCTCGACTTGAGTAATAGTCTGGTAAGTAGTTTGTTGAACACCCCCAGAAGTGTAGGTGTGAGTTTCAACAATAACACTGGTGACAGGAGCTGGAGCTGGAGCTGGCTCACTGGCTGGGCCAGATGAAGCAGCTGGAACAGAAGCTGGGCTAGATGGACCAGGAGCTGGAGATGAACCAGTGACAGTCTCAAAGATGGTGGAGTCTGGACCAGATGGGGTAGAAGGACCAGCTGGAGTTGAAGCTGGTGGCTGCTCAGCGGAAGATGCTGGGCCGCTGGATTCGGCTGGAGTGGAAGCTGGACCAGAAGAAGCAGCTGGAGTAGAGGAAGATTCCGATGGACAGTTGGTGCAAACAACAGTTGAGGTCTTACCTTCTTCAGAAGTAGTCGATGGAGCGTTTTCTGGCGGTGGTGGTGCAGAGGCTGGACCAGATGGTTCAGCAGAAGAGGAAGAAGCAACGGAAGAAGAAGTAGATGGGGCCTGAGACGAGCTGGTTTCGGCAGAGCTGCTTGCTGGACACAATGGCAATTGCTGGTGGGTATAATCACATCCAAGCAAGAATTCACCTACTACACCATCGACGATAGAGTTGAGGGAGGAGTAGAAGGACCCACATAGCAAACAGGCACCGACATCGTTGCTGACATCGTCAACTAATCCACAGACACAAGACTTGAGGCCGTTACAGGTGTTAATCTTTGTGGCGGCAGAAGTACATTTGGTAACACAGTTAATGAGAGTACCAATCAATCCTTCAGCTTCTGGGGTAGAAGATGCACAACTTGGAAGACTGGAGTCTTGGGCATTGACTGCTGGAACGACAGCACCCAATGCTAGGAGTGAGAGCTTTGAGAATCGCATTATTTTGTGTTTTGTCTTAGTATAGGTATATAACGAAAGAAGATTAGTTGGTTATGCGAAAGAGTTCTTTTTTAAAGGGTATAACCACGGCTGTGAATTGAATCTTGAAGAGAAAACTGGAATTAAAAGAAGAACAATTGAGAAAAACGAAGGGATAAGATGGGTATTTATATCATGTCCTTCATATCGAAATATTATATCCAAGAGAAAGGGAGGTGATTGTTAGGGGGTGTTTGTATCTTGGTCGTAGAGTAAGTCGACCAAAAAAAAAAAATTAGTTTCACAAAAAGAAAAATAGTGTCGATCAATCCTCAGGTTGACGGGTAAGCGGGTGACAGTGTACGTGTACACGGTTGAGAGTGTAGTTGAAAGAAAAGAAATCTGATGTGTCAAACGATCGATCCCTCTAGTCGCCGTATGCACGAATTCCTGGTGGCTTATGTGTGTTATCTTGAGCACCTGAGGCAGCCTTAGAAGATCGACAGTAGGTTCTAGTGGCGGATATCTATTATGGGCACATACCCAGAGGGACTATGTGCAGGCTGTATGATGACCGGAATATTTTTTTTTTTTTTCTCAGAATTATTGAAGATGAAAAGCATTAGACTTGGAAGACAACTCTCTACTAGGACAATAACTGATTGAGTTGTTAACTAAACTTTTTTTTTTTTCTTTTTCATTAAATATTGGGCTATAGCTCTATTCTGATACAACCTAATAAGACCTGTTTCATGTATTACTGTATATGCCGTAGCAGTTCGACGCGTCGAGATGAGTTTATCTCTGCATTAGGTATATGCGATGACTTTTGTCGAGGATACCCTTTCTTTCCTCCAACCTCTTGTTATAACCATATCCGATGTTATGCTTTTTCTCAATTTAACTCTAATTGATCTTTGTGGGTTCTTGTTCTCATCAATATTTTTTTGTTTTTTGTACCAATTTCACAACTCCTTTCCACTTAGAAAGTGTCGATCGTAGATCGAGGCTTTTGTCTCTCAAACAGGCCTCGTGCGGCTCATGCAGCTCTGAGCGCAAACCCTTGCACTCCCACCAGCCAACCCTTAAACTTTAATATTCAGTGTAACCTGCTATTCCTACATGAACTTGCATGGCCCGCTGAAACCTTGTTAGATCACTACCGTATCTGCAATGGATCGACTCATACTGCGAGCAAGCAATATCAAACCTGTGTGCTCTCTTTCTGAGTCCAAATATAACTTCGGAAAGTCTATCGCAGCTGGAGAGATCCGTCAGTTTCTCGTTGGTTGTCTTGTTGGAAACCCCTCTCTGACCAAAAAGAGATTGTCGACCAAAACCGGACTGAAGTCTTCTTGAATAGGCAATTCTCTCGATATAGGAGAACATGGATTGAGACAGCACTGGGAAAATCTCATATCATAGCTGTTCAGATATATTTCATCTTGCCGAACCCAATAGAGGATCACGATGGATGGACTGGGAATTGAGACTTGAACATGAAATTGGAACCAGCGTTGGTATTATGGTAATCTTGGAAATTAATGGCTCTATTGGGGAGAGGGATGAGGAGTGATACCTGCCACGTTTTTTTTTTTTTTTTTTTTTTTTTTTTTTTTTTTTTTTTTGGTCGTTTTACAATGACAGTCTGCCAGAACTACTACAATACTGCCACTGTTCAGGAATGCCATGCCACTATAATATTTGTTTTAATACGTGCTTCATAACGATATCATGCTGACACCCGTAGTACTGGAACCAGTACTACACCAGCCGTTCTTAATTTTTGTTTTTTTGTTTCCGACACAAAGGTCTCACATCGGTACCTAGGTAACCTGGGTACTGAGCCCAAGGAGTTGGAGAAAACCCCCGTGGATATCCAGCAGATCGCTGGTAATCCATGACGAATCGTTCTGGGAAAATTAATTGGCTTGGCTCTCTGAATTGGATTAAATCCTCCCACAGATTGGATTAACACATAAAAAAAAAAAAAAAAAAATAAAAAAAAACACGCGTCAACTGGTGATGATGTGGTGTATTCCTTGTTGCAGCCGGGCCTGATTGAATTGTTGACCCCTTGCGCGGCATGATTTAAGAGGGACTAGCATATCCGTGTAGTTGTAAGTGCAATAATTACCATTATATGCAGATTTAAGCTTTAACCTATCCACTTCAGTAGAAGTATGGGCACGTACAGCTACAATAGACCATATGCAGGAATAAGCACCTCTCGGAAGACCCTTTTTGTGAAATGAGCTTAGTTTGAGCTCAGGAGCGAAATGAAAATCTCAGCATTTAAGGCTAGAGCTTTAATAGCTGTAGCTCGTTCATGCTGCTAGACCAGAGATATCAGAGAAAATGTTTACTCGTCTCATCATCGCAAAGAGTAGCCAAGGAAGGGATCGTTTTTACTAATGTACGGAATTTGCCGAGCTGTGGTGAAAATAATAATGTTATCTGAAGAATGAAATCCCAGTGGATGCTAATGGTACATATATTCCAGCCATAAATTCCAACGTTGCATTAGTTCTGCGTCAAAATTCCAACGATTATTTCAAGTAGGCATATGGCACCCAAGACGTATTCACTATTTACAGAATTAGATAGTTATATACATGGCAAAAAAAAAAAAAAACTCCGATAAAAAAAAAAAAAAAATTAACAAAAATTAAATAAATCAGTAAAATAAAATAAATCACACATTAAGACCAAATAAAGAGTGTTCGTAGTCGCCGATTAAAACCCAACGCTATTATAAAAGCCATCTACAGGGCCAGCGTTCCCACTCATACTACCAAACCAGTAGTCGTCGTTCGCATCGCCAAATTGGAAGTTAGTAGTATTATTGTTGAAGCCGTAAAAGTCCTGACTTTTCAAAGTAATCAGCATCTGCTCTTGTGACAGAGCCATCGGATCATCCAGCTCATCTGCCACGGCACTCGGTGAAACTGCTGCCGTGGCTAGCAGCTTTGGAGCGTGAGCAGCCTGGCTCTGTTTTTGGTGCAACTGAGATTTGATTCGCTGTTTATCACTAGTATTGCGATGATGATGATGATGGGTGAGGCTGTATGGGCTATTTGACAAATTGCTATCTGAGTCGGTAAGCGATGGTCGTCTGTGCTGTTGCAACCCGGCCTTGTGGACTCGCGAGAAATGACCTGACGCAGAATCTCGTCGTTTGTTAGAAGCGTTGACAGTAGGACCAGTCTGCTTCTGCTGGTGTGGTGGAGATGGGGCGGAACTAGTTAGAGGAGACGTAGACTCTAGCACTGATGGTGAGATAGACCCACTATCTTCCCAGCCAAATTGAAGCTCTTTGGAGCTCCCAGCAGAGGAGATTGGCGAGTCTGGAATGTGATTCCGGGCCGAGCCACTGGAGAAGGAGGAAGCTGATGCTTCCTGAATGTCTCCGTTGTCTTCTTCCCGATCTGGAGCCGCACCCCGAGCCGCACCCGCCGCATTGATGTTCCCATCACTATAGCGTTCCAACTTGAGATCATTCATGGTATTTAGCATCCCTTCAGATTCTCTCCGGCCACTACTCTCGGGCGAAAAGAGGTTACCACCATCACTGCTGCTGTATTCGTCTATATGATCATCTTCATCATTTCTTGTAGTACCGGAGCCTGATGCAGTAGCAGCAGAAGCTGCTGCTGCCACTGCAAAAGATGCTTCGTCTGTCTCAAGAGTGTGATGAATAGTCGCAATTGCCTTCTTTTTTAATTCACGATGCGACTCTCCGTAGTCTTCATCGTGCTCGTATTCATCGTCTTGTTCATCAGACATGAGTAAATCAATCACTTTATTGATTGACAGTTCATTGTTTCTGGGGATATACTGTGAGATATCTTCACCGTCAGCGATTTTGCTCACCAGCTTAATTACACCTTTCTGCAAGATTTGGATTCGACATTCCAGCAATTCTACGTAGCCGCTTGAATATGTTTTTTCTTGGAGCTTCTTCTTTTCTGAATACGTGCATAGTTTATTGTCCTGCGAGCACTTTGTGCAAGGCTTTCTTCCGTCACACTACAATTTAAGCAATGGTTAGTCATTAGCAAATTCAAAATCAAATGCCGCTTCAAAGAACTAAAGCGGTTTCATAGAGGTGCAATCAAGGTTCTTCTTTCAATGCCTATTTCGGAGAAGGATGCATGTGTCCTAACGGTTCCGAAGGTGATCGGAGGTTCGGATGTCGGAGGTAAACTTCAGTACTAGCTCCGTTGGTCGGTTTCCCGTGAGGCAATTTATTCCACATTGCATATAATACACAGTGGTGAATAATTTGCTCCCATTATGGCAGTGGAGATTACCTTCCAGGAGTGGGTCGGTAAACCAGGAGAAGTAGTGGTACTAGTACCAATACCGATAGTATATCGGGAATCCGTACTTTCTCTTGGTTGCTGACATGAGCCTGTCCGCTCAGTCTATATTGACCAAGCCAGCCTCAGCAGACTCAAAAGACTCACTCATGTAGATTCGTGTGGATTCCCTCTCCGCTTCCGTCACCTTCGGACAGCCTTCCGAGCACCACGAGTCTGGGCTTCACTGCAGGAAGGTAGCAAGTTAGCCCTCCGGTGACAACAAGTGAGAAGTTACATCACCTTCCCGATTGCGATTGTAGAACAGAAGATCCAGACCCACAAGTGCACACTAATCGCATGGGATCTGGTAGCATGTAATATGACCATTGTAGTGATGTAAGGTTCCTAAAGTGGATCATAGATGTACTAGACACCTTCACTATTAGGTTATGATCATCATTTCACCATACACTAGTAACACCGGTGCTCCGATACGGTGTGTCCGAGAATATTTTGATCCAGCCTCACCACCTCACCTTAAGTCCGCGCATCCCCTCTAAATAGACATAGAATAATTTCAAATCTTGGTAATCACCCTGAATTATTTGAAATACAAGAGAAAAGAGTTTTTCATACCTTTGTTTTTTTCATGCTGTGTTATCTAGGTTAGTCTCTTTATTATAGCTGCCTTTATAATTCACATACCGACATGAATCGCAAGCTTTGTTTACCCTCTTTTTTTTAACATCTCCGTCAGTTTTTTTCCCGTCGTCATCGGACTTAGATCGATGCCCAGTATAGTCAGATAGACCCATAGTGAATAGAGGAGCAAAATAAATAGAGAGTGTGTAATAGATATAGAAAATTGAAATTTAAAAGAGTTCAAAAATATCTAGAAGGACTGATCTGAGGAAATTCTGTTTTTTTTATAGGGTGTGTAGAATTTGTTCTTTTCTTTTTCCCCTTTTAGACAGTTTTAGGTGATGCGTTAGACAGGTGTGGAACTTTTTATTGATTTATAATAGCCACACAGAGATCTCAGATTTATCAGCGAGCCATCAGCAACCTGAATTAATTCTTATGCGAACAGCTAATTTAAGGATTTGCGTAAAAAGAAAAAAAGAAACAGGCTGTCTAATGTCAACAAAGAAGCTATTTTATATGATAGAGAATTGTAGATAGATCAGACACGGAAAGAGAAGAAACGTATAGAGGAATTTAGAGTGGTTTAAATAATCAATTCTAGCAAAGCAGGTAAAAGTAAACATAGCTCCTGTTCCCCAGGGACGGACACCGTTTTTTTATTTACTTTGGACAGATAGCTACTTAATTAGTAGTTTACAAAAGCAGCTGTTGGCTCTTATCCGGGGAGTCGGAGAGACAAAACACCTTCTATCCTCTTTTGGTTTGGCTATCTCGGCCATTAACTTTAGCTCTGGATTCTTTCAGTACACTCTTGTATATCCGGATCTGGGTCTAAGAGCAGCGTAAAGTTCCGACTTGAGCTGTAATAAATCCTGTCTCCAGATCTCGGATGTCGGTACGGTCGGACCTTGGACTTTCCGGGCTTGATGAGCTCATCTTATCTAGGAAAGCTGGCTTGGGGTATTGAGTAATAGTACTGTCAAGTCGGCAGAACATGTATATTTTATTGTAACCTAACGGGCATATGTGAAAAGCCCAGCCAGGGTGTGTGGACGTTCTCCTGGCCAAGAACTATCGTTTATTCTTCAACTTTGGTTTTCTAGTTCCTTGTAAGAGCACACAGAAAGTTTCTTCGCATTCGAAACAAGGACTTAAACAACCAATAAAACACTGCCATTTATTATGAATCGTAGACATGACAATTATTCTTAATCATAGATCCATAATCTCGATCATAGACACCCCAGACCAGCGGTGTGCTGAATAGTAATCCATAGACATACACAATCCCCTATTTCACATTACTACGACAGCTTACAGCACAGAATATAGCATTGCCATTTTGCTTGCTTGTTTTATCAGCCCCTCAAATATATATCATTCTGTGTCTGCAGAGGCGCCCACAAAATGATAACCTTGTGAAACTACTTAGTTTTACGTTTTTTACTATAATCCCATGGTCCAATGGTAGCTATATTCATGTGTGCGTGTTATTCGGGTCCAAAAAGCAGTGTTTTACCGTGTTGCAATTATCTATCTTAGAGGTGCATCTCGGGTATACAAAGTCTTGATGTTCTCAATTAGGGAAAAGAATCGATGAGTTGCTTGTGATTATTTTGAGACCCTGATAGTAGAGGAAAAATGACCGTATTTGTTTTGCAGCAGCACTATAAGCTTAATTGGAATTATACAGAATTCAGTTTCAATACCTCTGTTCCAAATCTCCAAAAATAAACGTTTGGGCCCTTAGTAATGTGTTTGTGAGAGATGGGATTTGATTGATGATCATCATCGAGACACTATGGTATATACGGCTATAGAATCACCAGGTAAACTAGAAAAAAAAATTAAAATTATGGGCACAAGGGCGTATCATGTACTAACGTTACAAAAAACGGTGGGCAAGAGATGTATATACCTGCATTAGATAGTCTTTACTAACATATTATTAAAACGAGGGCGATCTCGAAAATACCAACCAAGACAACACAATAAAAAAAAAAAAAATTACAGGTTAGAAGGAATTTCCTTTGTCTACTATCGTCAAATAGTTGCGGCGCGGCAACTAACTCACCGACTCGAAACAATTCGGCAGATAACCATACAGTGCAGGGTGTGGTTTGCTCTATAGTACAACACAAGTTGGAACATGCAGATGTCTTATTTACCTACTGTTTTATCGAGAGAAAGAAATTCATGAGACAAATAATGCTCGGCTCCCCATGCTGCCGCTCTTTTTTTTTTTTTTTTTTTTTTTTGATTTTTTGATTTTGGAAGCCATGCTGTCACTCCTTGTCCGATTGACCGGCTTTGTAGCTAACGGATAGTTGTTCGAGGAGCTTCTTCTTTCTTGCTAGGTACATATCATTTGTCGAGCTCTATATTGGTTTGGAGAGTATAGCCAAATATGGGATATCTGTAGGGCTGGCTTATTTTACCACAACCACAAGTATCCTGGATTCAATATATAAGCATGTGTAATGAATTGATAATCGATGCAATTGCTCAGTGCTACTGTAATACGGCTGCGTCGTGTACGTTCAAAAACAGCCTCAGGATTTAAAACATACTGAAACCTTCGTCGCGTCCTCTCGTCGCCCCACTCTAGGAATACTCATTCGTAAGCAATCAGAGAGCACACAGACAACCGCAGCCACACAAATACGGCACCCTTTTGGGTAATAATTCAGGTATATTGGTTGATGTTCTAGTGAAATAGAACATGAAAAGGAACAGTTCTAGACCTCGAAGGAGAAACCTCTGGAGAAGCGGTGGCGAGGGGAAGACTTCAATAAATTTGTTTTTTTCCTCCCCCCACTTGGTAACGATTATAGTCACAAAGATTTCTGTCTCGTAGCATAGTAACGGATCTTATGTAATACTATTACAATTACATAATCGACTAGCGTTCGCTTGTTCTTTAAAGTATTATTTTTTGTCTCACAATGCTGAGGTGTTGGTTGCTAAAGCCGCGTAAAGTGCGGCAACGATGGTTTTATGGTGTAGGTTATATCAATATGCTGCTTTATGGGGTTAAAAAATTGGAATCAAAAATCTAAAAATCTATGTAAAATTAAATTAAATCATTAATGTATTATGTATTACCCACGGTATAAAATGAATGTTCCCAAAAAAATTCGGGTGATCCGATCTAAATTTTTTTTTTTTTTTTTTTTTTTTATCTTATCAGTTAATAATTTACTGTTCTTTGGAGTGGTCCAGCGGCTCAGCTGGTCTCGATCCAGATCGAACCAACTCTTCATCTCCCTCTTGTGGGGCGTAAATATCTCTCTGGTGCTCTTCTTGAGCTTCTTGTTGAGCCTTCTTCTTCTTTTTCATGTTCTCAAGGAAAGTTGGAGCCTTCCAAGTCTTGATTCGAAGCAAATAATAAAATACCAACATAGCACAGACGTTGAAGACAATATATGCACAAATCAAACCAACATTTCTCCATCGAACATTGTAACTAGCACCTACAGTTGCCAGAAATTCGTCACCAATAGCGTATTGACAGAATCGACAGTCACTAGTGGAGTCCAAGTTGGCAACATAACCACCAGCAACCTTGGTAAAAGGCTCAACATATTCTCGACAAGTCATGCCTGAAGGTGGTTGAAGAATATTAAATTCCTTTGGATCACAAGCCACCTTTCGACCATGCAATACAATCGATAAGAGGTTCTGGATGATGTATGTATAACTTGAAGTGTGATACATGAAAGTCCAGAACCCAGGCATTTGAGACACCGGCTGCAGAACACCACAGAAAGATAACAAGAAGGTGAACAACACAGAAGCGATAATGTTGGCAGATGCAGCATCAGGACTGAAGTAGGCAATCCACAAAGCGAATGAGACGTAATACATCTGGAACAAGATACAATAGTTGAAAAAGAAAAACCCAGCAACTCGAGCAGATGTGTCATATTGAACCGGGAAGTAGAACGAAACAAACAGTACAGTCGAGCACACCAGGTGATATGGCATTTCAGCAATGAATTGAGAAAGCAACAAAGTAGACCAATGGAAAGTGT
Organism: Blastobotrys attinorum; assembly: GCA_030564265.1. Classification (NCBI taxonomy): domain Eukaryota; kingdom Fungi; phylum Ascomycota; class Dipodascomycetes; order Dipodascales; family Trichomonascaceae; genus Blastobotrys; species Blastobotrys attinorum. The sequence goes on from JAJLUM010000058.1 coordinate 83,482, forward strand.
TGGAAGAAGATTCTCGAGCTTCAAACAAATCTCGAGATTCCATAGCATACTCTTGAATTTGATTCGTCAATGGAGCAGACAAGACTGCAATCATGAACAAACCAAACATAGCATTCTTTTGACCTTGCAAAGTGTAATCAGCATCCCAGAAAGTGAAACCCAAAAACAAACCACCAACTGTCATCAACAAGAACTTGGCAATGATATAAGTTGGAGATCGCCAAAATTGGGTGGCAGTTCGCAAATAGACATACCAGAACTGCTTAATATATGGAGCAGCAAACTTGGTGGTCAAGTGGGCATGGTCATCATCGGCAGAATTCTGACTGCTAGTGACCAATTCTTTGTGCATTTGATCCAATTCAACTTGCAACTGTCGGCATTCGTCAGAGTTCTTCCAGATTTCGTGCCAATCTTCTGCAACATGAGCGGTAGCACCGGCACCGATACATTCCAGAATATATTCAGCAGGATTCTCATGATCCTCACACTTTCGAGCACCTTGACGTTCAAAGTAGCTCAATAAAGTGGAGGAGTTTTCACCAATATCGCCGAAATAAATGGTTTCACCACCTCGCTGCAATAGCAGAAGTCTATCAAATTCCTCGAACAAAGTGGCAGAAGGTTGATGGATTGTACACATGATAGCCTGACCTGCATTAGCTAAAGATCGCAAAAATTTGATAATAGAATTAGCAGACTGTGAGTCTAGACCAGAAGTTGGTTCATCCAAAAACAATAACAAAGATGGCTTAGCAACCAATTCGACACCAATAGATAACTTCTTTCGTTGTTCAACATTCAATCCTCGACCGATGCCTCCGACATATGCTTCAGAATATGCCTCCATACCTAAAAGTTTCACAACCTTGTTCACATAGTCAACCTTTTCGGAGTCTGGAACACTAGCCGGTTGACGAAGTCGAGCAGCAAACAAAAGAGATTCATAAACAGTAGAAGTACTCAAATGCAAATCTTGTTGTTGCACGAAACCAGTTCGACGTTGGAAATCCAACCCGACGGGGCTACCATTGACCATCATATTACCCTCAATTTCACCAAAACTGACCCGTTGGGCCAAAACACTTTGCAAAGTAGTTTTACCAGCACCAGAAGACCCTACCAGAGCAGTCATGGTTCCAGGTTTGACATAACCAGATACATTGTTCAACAGTTTTCTGTGTCCGCCATCTAATGGGATAGTGTAGTTGACATTTTGCCAGGAGAAGATATCGGTATTACGGGCTCCGCCGCTGCCGAGAGCTTCATTCAGAGCCTGTTCATCAGCTACTTTACCTTCAGCAATGTCTTCAGCAGCTGGCAAATGACCTCGTTGGAACAACAAGACATCACCGCCTCCAGAGACAGGTCGCAAATACTCAGTAGCAATAGTGTTGATACAAGTGAAGAAAATCCAGAATGCAATGATAATACCGAAATTTCGCCAGGCGTGAGACCAGGAATAAGTATAGGTCAAATCCAAGTATCGGTCACCAGAAACAGTTTTGGCACCAGGATAGGCACCAAGGAAAGCACACACTTGATTTTCTGGGCTAACATTTTCATAGCCAGGGCCAGATGGTACCATCAAGTCGCAGGGCATTTTTCTTCCATGGAACTCATTGGCCATCAAGGATTCAAAACCGTACTGCACCGGATCAAGCCAAGAGATCCAACTGAACCAAACTGGTTCATCTGGTTTTGGAATGAAATAACCGGTGAAGATGGCCATCAACAAAACTAGTAAACCGGCAATGGAGTTACTGGCGGCGGCAGTCTTGTTAATAGAAGAAACCATTTGGAACAGCGCAGCAATACATAGAGTTGTAATCCACAATACAAGCAGGAAGAAGAAGAATTGGCCCGCAGTGACATTAAGATTTGTCATGAAATACAAGATCAATGTGAAGCAAATAAGTGTAACAGTTTTGGTTGGCATATCAGACAGGACGGCTTGTAGAGCTTCGACAGACGGGTGGTAAAACGAATAGCTCTTCTGTTTCATTAGAATTGGTCGATGATGGAAAGCATGACCAATTTCGGCCAAAGAAGACAGAGAGTTGAACAATAGAGCAAAGAAAATGACACCACCTCTTGAAAAAGCACCAGAAGTACTATCTGGGATGTTGTAGAACAAAGAGCCCATAATCAAGGATTGGATGATAGAACCGGCAATGTTAGTGACAGTGTAGGCCATGTCACCCTTAACACGTTGGAAACCACGGGTGATTGCCAATCGTAGTTGGGCTCCGTAGGTCAACAGATATCGAGAGCTGTTTCGCTGTCGCTTCATTTTGTTTTTAGATTTGATGTTTTGGAACCGTTCGACGGTTTCTCGACCACTGATTCGGGCATTGTATTCTTCGATTTGCTGGATCAGTTTGGAGTAATGTGGAGATTTCTTCCAGTACTCGACAAACTGGTCAGCGGTTTCTGGAACCTTGCCCTCCATTCCCTCTCGCACGTATCGACCGTTAGGGTCGGTGACTGCGGTCAAGAATTCGGCAGTAGTTTGACGTGGTGGACAGAAGTAACCCATTTCTTCAAAGTAGGCTTTTGCTTCTTCGGCTGGACCGAAGAAGACTTGCTTACCACTGTAGATGACGGTGACCTTGTCATATAGCTTGTAGATGTTTTCACCTGCTTGGTAGATGGCTACGAAAGCAGAGTTGTCTAGGAAGTTAGTTGCTGCTCGGATAGCATGGTTGTATTCCTGATTACGAGTGATGTTAGTATTTTTGAACCAATGTTTTATTTTCTTTCAAAAGCCCCACATTCTTGAAAGCTTTTATGTTATCTTGCCGATCTCCCGATCTAGATTATAAGAATGTCAGCCGTGTGGGAGCGGCTCCAACAACTAACTGTTGGGATGGGACGATCACGATAATAAACAAAACACAAAGAAAAAAAAAGACTTACCAAAGCAGTAGAGGAGTCTAAACCTCTGGTACTGTTATCCCAACAGTAGACGGTACCTCTACCGGCTAAAGCTTCAGCAATGGATACTCGCTTTCGCTCACCACCAGAAACACCTCGGACATAGTCGTCACCAACTTTAGTCTTTGTGGTGTGGTTAAGACCGAAAACAGTTAGCAACATCTTGAGAAGCAGATCTTCATATTCCTTTCGACTCATGTTGTCCAGTCGTACTCGAGGAGTTCGACAGGCGATTGCGAACCGCAAAGTTTGTTCGACGTTCAAGTGAGGGAAATGAACATCCACTGTTTTTTTATTTTTCTCTTGTTAGTAAATAGCTCAAATATCAAAGAGCAACAATAAATGCTCATCACACGAAAATAAAACATACACTCTGGGTTATAAATAATATCTTGCTTGAAAGTCTTCATCATCTCCTTTTGAGAGGCACCATCGTATAACAATTCACCCTCAACACCTTTCAACTGATCAATTTCACCTGCAACAGTTTTCAAAAAGGTAGAACAACCAGCACCTGGTCGGCCGAGGACCAACAACATCTCACCAGATTCCACCAGCCCATCGAAATCTTGAATGATCTTCCGCAATGGAGGATTTCGAAGCTTACTGAGGGCAGCTGGGAATGTGACAATAGATCTGATCATCTCATAAACAGAAGGACCATAAGAAGCGCCGGCGTCGACACCATAAGCGGTCAGGTTTCTGAATGAGATACCAGTTTTGTTAAGACTCATGTTCTGGTCGTCCATTTTGGCGACAGCAGTTTTTAACAGGAGCCTGAGATCAAAGTCTTCTGGATCCACTTCCAGCTTACCGTCTTTACGGGTTCTGGTGGACAAGACTCTTGACAAAGACTCTAGACGCTCAATAGTTCCAGGTCGAGACATTACTCTCGAAAGCTGGTGGGCTAGAGCAGACTCTTCATTAAAGGCCTCAGGGTCTTCCAAAGGAATTGGTCCCTCAGCGCTGTTTTCGTTATTTTCGAATTGGCTTAGATTTGTTTGACTCTCCTGGGGAGTTTCGTACTGCTCCCGCGGAGTTTCTACTACTGGTTCCTTTACTTCTTCTGTGGTCATTTTGTTCTTCTTTTTTCTTTTTAATGAGGGTATCAATTATATAAACACAGAAGAAAAGAAAAAAGACACTGAAGATAGAAGTGGATGAAAGAGAGAGAAATAGAAAGAAAGAAAAAAAAAAAAAAAA